>JAQBSW010003536.1:0-81659 GCA_029291075.1 Eudiplozoon nipponicum
GATAATTATATGCATAAATCAAATTAATAAAATGTGCAAAATTGTTATGAATTTCGTTTCTAGGCAATTGTTCAGACGTTAAAAGATGTGAAAAATAAATACAACTTTGATTATTGCTCGGGAAATTTTCCAACCAATTGCTCAATTAGGATGGACAATCCTTCAAAAGGATGGTTTGTCTCGAATATTGTCAACGGCTAAAAGATGAAATCAATAGGCGAAGGCTTTTATTTCAAAATAGGCCTTATCAGTCAATTAGTTGGCTGCAAATTGTAAAAGATACATATCCGCTCCATCCGCAAGTTATTGCCTAACCTGATAGGCAATTGACTGTTATCTAAAACAATTTAACAAAAATAAATTTTCCATAGGAAAAAATAATATGAACGAAAGCTATGTCTCCAGCGCGCATGTAACCAGAAGAACCAATGTCATCTCCACTGCACATTATCTGCAACAAGATTCATTCTGATTTTCGCTCCACAAAGTATTTCTTTATTGGTAAGTGTACGACGCAGTTTGATCAACTAAACTATATTTTGAAAAGTAGAATCTGACCATGAAATTGCGGTTGCCATCTTCTACGAATCCAACCATCGACCAAGTTGCGTCGGTTTGCCTAGTGAGAAGGATGTGTAAACGTCCTTCTCATGCAAATCAGCTAATACAGACAGCGCTCCTTAAATAAATGGTGCCATGTCGGCATACTGAAGCGTAGCTAAGTGGAACTGTTTGGTCTGTAAATTTCTCTCCTGGTTGATGCTTTTTATCCACTACAAATGATCTAAACTAAACCAAGCCAATGCTTTTGTCCACAAAAAACTCTAACTTGAAAAAGAAATTTAGCTAAAATTAAATAGCACATGAATGTAATGCATTATTTGGATGATTTACCTTTTGGTTTGGCAGCCATTAAGCTTGACGAGGCTGTCTGATGGCTTGTGTAGTAGACGAATAATCGCCTTCGTCTGTCCAGCACAAACCACCGTTTACGCCACGGTCGTTTTAAGAACTGAAATGCAGAATTGAACAACGATCCAGTGGCAGAACTGCTACCTATAATGTCAGCAGTATCACCCTTGCTATCGTTATTTGCGGCAATAGAAGATAGAGCTGAGAAAGTAAGATAAAACCAAGCATAATGAAGTCATTCGTAATTGATTTTTATGGAAATTTAGTTCATTAACGATAGAAATTGGAAAGTGCATGTTATTTCACAAAATAGCGTTGTTTTAGAGGCCTGCTCAAAAAAAATTTAAAAAGTAATAATATTTCGCGAGATCTCAGCTTGACTGAATCATCGCGCGATTCACACACACACACACACACACACATATATATATATATATATATATATATATATATATATATACACGAACATATCTACATAATTAACAAATTACTATTTCCTGCTGCATAACTTTCTTCTCTGTATTTAACTGCAAGAGATTATCAAAACTAACAGCTTCCATGACTCTTAACTACTTTTCACTTCTTGCTAAAAAATTAGTTGGTGTGTCTGCGTATGTGTTAATTGAAAATATGTGTCAATTTAATGTGGAAGTTTTGTCACTTTTGGCAGTTGTGCTTGGTCTAAACCGCCTTCGAATTCGGTTCCTTGGTACCTGCCTGACCCTACGATTATAGCGCCCTGAGGATCTATTTAAAATAAGATGAACCAATCGCTCTACTAAAAGCGGGGCGTTTTAAATTTTATAAAAAAACAAGTGCATATAACGGATTTTGTTAAAAAGCAAAGATAAGCCATGTAACGTTGCTAATGCTTCGAATAGCTTTTGTTTGATATATCCGAGATCGCTAATCACATAAGCAACATTTCTAATCACGACAAGAAATTAAAACCATGTCAAGTTAATGAAGGCAGACTAAGAGACCATGAAGAATTCGTTATAACATGCCATAAAATATACTTGTGTGACAATTTAACGAAGCACGGAAGCTAGAACTTCCACCGAAATGCACTACCACACGACTTCTTTCGATAAGAGAAACCAATTGACAAACGATGTGACAGAATACGCAGTCTGTCTAATCAAAGCATGTGGCTTTCGGAAATCTCGGGTAATAATGACAATGATGAGCACGTCGCAGAAAAATCTGGCACGTGATCTAAAAGTCCTCCAACAAAAGTAAATATAAATATCAAAGATGCGTGCAAGTGATTCAATTTATTAGTGAATAAAGTCAAATTTGCTAAAGCCATGAACAAGAAAACGATGTCTGTTGACGTAAGGATCTGTTTGAAAGCTCTTTGGTTAACAAAACTTTTGACTGAAAAAACAACCCATTTTCTTATAACTTAGAGTGTTATTTAAGGAAACAAACATTCCGTTACCAGCAATCAAAAGAAGGCCGTTAATGTCAGCATAAAATATTATTCATCAATATACATGCACAAGTTGTCCAGTCAACTAACGTGAACCGATCGACCAGACCGTTAATTACTCGAATTAGAGAACCTTGAAATTAAACTCCTGTTTAAATCAAATTGTGAATACACGTCTGCAACTGCTCAGCACACAGTTGAAACATCGCACGTATGTTCTCCAGACGTAGTAATTAAGTTAAATACTAAATGCAATAATAGAAGGAAGTTAGCCACATAAGAAGCTTTATGGATAAAAAAGTTGCAGTCAGATTTATGCAAGCAGAAGAAGCATGTTCAGGCATTGAGCTTGAACTGAAGGTGACGCGCGCAATTGATTGATTTTTCCTTTAGTTCACACAATCTCCATGTTTACATTTTCTATCTTGATTTGGCTATCAATTTATATATATATATATATATATATATATATATATATATATATATATATAGATGTTCATTTTAGATACTTGAAGAAGTGAAAGAAATGTTTCTTGGATCTGCAATTTCTTTTATTCTTGCACATAAAGCCATGTACTAGTTTTTTTAAACAAGATTCCAAAATAACTATAGGTTGACTAAAAATAATCTTAAACGCATGCACTAAAGATTTTGCATTTTAATTCATTTGCTAATATTTGCAAAAAGCAGTCTTAAAGAGAGCCAACTATTACATTTTTACATGCACTAACTTTGAACATTAAAACGAAACCGTAAATCGAAAAATAATACTAAACATGTCGATGCATTCACTATCACTAATGCCTCGCTTAAAGATTTTATTGACTTGAACTATCATTTTAAGTTCACATTCGAGTGTTAAGACCAAAAGTCTAAGGTTCTATCTCGTTTTGATGTACTGATATTGAGACAAGAGGGCAATTCTTCAATGAAAACAATTTTAAAAGCTGAAAAAGACTGGATAAAGCACGCATTAAAACGGCAAAGTTAAAATTTGACAAAAAATATGCTAAGTAAATTTCCCGGCATAATAAAGGAAATATGTTTAAAGAGGCTACAATTATAAGAATTAACAGTGCTCAGCAAAACTTAATTAACAAAAAAATATTGATTTCAAGGGCTGTCAAAACAGCACTTGCAATCAAGTTTGCGCATCGTATCTAACCGGTCATACAATACCTACACAATTGGATTGGTGTTTATAAAAATCACGACAATTGATATAAATAATCTGACTAATAGAGAATTACTACGTTAGAGCTAGTAAAGTCATTCTGAAATATAAACAGAACCAAAGGTTGCGAAACCAACCAAAAAAACCCATGCACACAAGCTTATTATTTAAAAGTGGCGCAACATGAGAAATAATTAATAAAATAATTGTAAGTGTTGTGAATATTCGAATGCTTATCAAAAAGGAAAAATTTTCCTATCAAAATTCCCGCTCACCATCAATGCCAAGCATACGTTTCCTGGAGTTAAAATGAAAAATAATAAATCGTTAAGAATTTTAGGCTAAACTTCCACGTGAGTCAGTCACCTCGTTTTTAAAAGCATAATCTAAATTGGGCGGATTTCCGACGGTTTTGAAAATTAAGAAATGGGATTCTCTCAATAATTTAATTTAAAATCTCGTGCACAAGACGGTGAATTTTGCGCATCAGCATGTGTACATGCAATTATGTATTAGGTGTTACGTGCCTAGTAACAAATTAGGTCAAATAAGATCAAAGGATACACAGAAGTCATCATGAATGGAAAGTATAATCTCAAGCGCACAATCGTTACGTGTTAAGTGGCGACTCATAAGTAGGAACCGGTATTATGCCCTATAACTACTACATATTTTGGTGATTAATAAGGGACAATTGGAGCATAAAATCTTCTATACGAATGTGTAAACCTGTAGTAGTGAAGCCAACTTCATATAAAGACTTGGACAATGCGGCTTCAAAGCCAATTCACATTATATACTATATACCGAGCCCGTAAAGGGTACCAACACTATGGCTGTTGAGTCGGTACCTGATACCAAAACTATGGTTTCCTAGTCGGTACATGGTATCAACAAAAAGGAATTCAAGTTAAACTAGTTCACCAAAATTTAGAATTAAAACTACTGAACACCTGTTACCACAGCAAATCCATACACTCTTGCCTTCATTGAGATGAGTCGCAAGTAAGGACGAAACGAATGTGCACATGAGATTACACCTCCCGTTCATGCTGACTTTGGTCCATTCTCCTGGTTCTAGTTTAACCAATTTTTTACCAGATGTGCAAAACCTAAAATATAATTTCATATATATTATTTCTCCGCCACAAACAGTATCCTGTCCGCGGCAAATTCTGGCCAGTACATGATGAGTTCCCAATAAGGACGAAACCGGTCTACTGGATGAATTGCCTTTTCTACACCATACAATTCTTAGTTTATACTGACATATATAAGTAATTAATGGGTCAGGTGTTTATATCAAGACCGCAACCTTGATTATAATAATTGTTATCACCACCCGCGCAACCAATGTTCGTTTAATTAACCGTCTGGTCGATCGGCCTACGTAAGTTGATCGACAACTTGCGCATGTGTGTTGGTAAATAACAATGATGGCGACATTAACGGCTGTTTCTATTTAATTTCTAGTAAAAGCAAGTGTGTTATCCTAAATAATACTCCAAGTTTAGCTGCATTAAATGTGCGTATTAATGCTGCTTCAACTTTCTTTTGTGCCATTTGGGAAACTGCATCCACCTTAAATGGGGTGTTTAGGTAGACAGTTTTCTTTTCTGGCCCGTAATACCACTCTCTTTGTTTACATATTTCTACCTTGTTTTGCTTTCCAATTTATATATAAATATATTTCCATTAGTAGATGCTTCAGGTGATAATGAGAAAGAAATATTTCTTGTATTTGATCAAATTTATTCTGGTTTTTGCACACAGGAAGTGTGCAATGAATATATATATATATATATATATATATATATATATATATATATATATATATATATAGTGGTTTATATTTTTCGGATGCAAGAGGTCATTGTGGACATTTAAAATCCTTCTAACTTATATAAAAAATTAGCCTCCTACTTGTTTTGCTTTTTCATCAAATACCACTGCACAGTAAATTAAAGAAATTCAGAAGTTTACATTTGAGATTCACCTTTATTTTTACACTTCCCAATTTAATTTCTATCATTCGTTATGATAGCTCAGTGGATAGAGCACCAGATTCCGAAGCAGACGTGCCCAGGTTCGTATCCTGTCCGCGAGCAAATTCCTGGCCAGTACTTGATGAGTTCCCAATAAGGACGAAACCGGTCTACTGGATGAATTGCCTTTTCTACACTATACAATTCTTAGTTTGTACTGACATATGTAAGTAATTAATGGGTCAGGTGTTTATATCAAGACCGCAACCTTGATTATAATAATTGTTATCACCACCCGCGCAACCAATGTTCGTTTAATTATATAAATGTTCATTTCAATACCATTTCCCCATGTAGTGTGGTGTCTGTTCAGTAATGACAGATTGGGCATGGTTAGTTGGAACTTTGGGTCTAAATGGATGCCATAGGGGCTCCACCTAAAGGAAAAATTGACTAACCAAGTTACATTAGTTAGTATATAACTGAAAATTGTGTGTAGTGTAGTGTACGGCAGGATAGCTCAGTGGTTAGAGCACCAGATTCCGAAGCAGACGTGCCCAGGTTCGTATCCTGTCCGCGGCAAATTCTGGCCAGTACTTGATGAGTTCCCAATAAGGACGAAACCGGTCTACTGGATGAATTGCCTTTTCTACACTATACAATTCTTAGTTTGTACTGACATATGTAAGTAATTAATGGGTCAGGTGTTTATATCAAGACCGCAACCTTGATTATAATAATTGTTATCACCACCCGCGCAACCAATGTTCGTTTAATTATATAAATGTTCATTTCAATACCACTTCCCCATGTAATGTGGTGTCTGTTCAGTAATGACAGATTGGGCATAGTTAGTTGGAACTTTGGGTCTAAATGGATGCCATATGAGCTCCACCTAAAGGAAAAATTGACTAACCAAGTTACATTAGTTAGTATATAACTGAAAATTGTGTGTAGTGTAGTGTGCGGCAGGATAGCTCATTGGTTAGAGCACCAGATTCCGAAGCAGACGTGCCCAGGTTCGTATCCTGTCCGCGGCAAATTCTGGCCAGTACTTGATGAGTTCCCAATAAGGACGAAACCGGTCTACTGGATGAATTGCCTTGTCTACACTATACAATTCTTAGTTTATACTGACATATGTAAGTAATTAATGGGTCAGGTGTTTATATCAAGACCGCAACCTTGATTATAATAATTGTTATCACCACCCGCGCAACCAATGTTCGTTTAATTATATAAATGTTCATTTCAATACCATTTCCCCATGTAATGTGGTGTCTGTTCAGTAATGACAGATTGGGCATGGTTAGTTGGAACTTTGGGTCTAAATGGATGCCATATGAGCTCCACCTAAAGGAAAAAATTGACTAACCAAGTTACATTAGTTAGTATATAACTGAAAATTGTGTGTAGTGTAGTGTGCGGCAGGATAGCTCAGTGGTTAGAGCACCAGATTCCGAAGCAGACGTGCCCAGGTTCGTATCCTGTCCGCGGCAAATTCTGGCCAGTACTTGATGAGTTCCCAATAAGGACGAAACCGGTCTACTGGATGAATTGCCTTTTCTACACTATACAATTCTTAGTTTATACTGACATATGTAAGTAATTAATGGGTCAGGTGTCTATATATCAAGACCGCAACCTTGATTATAATAACTGTTATCGCCACCCGCGCAACCAATGTTCGTTTAAGTATCTAGCATGTGTATGTTTGCCTTGTTTTCTTTTAAGCGTGTAAAATTCCAGAAAGTTATATTCTGTTATCCTCCCGTTGTTTTCCCAATCACATAATGTAAGGAAACAAATTGATCCTTTTAACTTGTACATATGAGCATAATTTTTCTATGAAATTATTTTACAGATTACCAACAGGTATGCCACCAATCGTCTGAAGAATTGCTGAAAATATATAAAATCCAATTAGAACGAGTCCGCTCAATACAAATAGAGTCAGTAAATCGAATTTGCATTAAGAACATGCTTCATTACAGCGATAGAATGAACGATGAAAAAATTCCTTAACATACTGAAATTTCAAGCTAAATGAAAATCCCACCATAATGAATAATATATTATACGAAGAGAGTTTACAAAAATAATGCTATATGAATGGAAAATCGTTTAATTATACATTAAAAATGCAAGGGAATATTGGCATCTCATAAATATTTGAATATTATATGCAGCAGCATAAAATGTCCTTAGACGAAACGAATATAGTTATACATTATCATTAAACCTACCATCATTATCATCATCATTTTATATGGTATGCATAAAACAAATAGTCTAACGCATGTACATGGTAAATTCATATTCAGTCATTCTAGGCTCACTTAATTGGATGAAAATAACAGTTATAGGTATGAACACACACATGACACGTAAGTATCTAGTGAAAGGTCAGTTTGAATTAGACATGATATGGTCCGAGGAAATATCACATCGCTTCATTACTTTATTTTATAAATCTTGTGATGATGGATAAACTGAAGGAGGCTACCGCCAAATAGCTGCAGAAATAATTTGAAGAAACAAAACAACTGGAATTCTGCCTGTGTTAGTCAGAATACAGTTTCGCAATTTTTTATTCTTTCAGTCCATCTAGGTTGTTCGTATTGCTCAGGTAAAACACTAAAATTCAATTAAAATTGATGACAGAATGAAGGCAAGCCTGTCTGTCAATGAGTAAGTGCTTCCTTACTCGAATGTAACTGCTGCTACTGTGCTTTAAGTATACGAAACACACTATTATCTTATTATTTAGTAACATAAATAGATTATACCTAATACTGTACCTTTGTTCACTGAGGTTTATGATATAGAGAAACGGAAATTGTTAATAAATCCTATATATATATATATATATATATATATATATATATATATATATATATATATATATAGATATTTATATATATATATAGATATTCAATAATGAACAAAACAATGAATAATATTTTAAAGGCAATAGGCTTAGATTACACTGATGTTTAAAATGTAATAGAAAGCAGACATAATGTACCAACATATTGCAATTTTTGTATAACTTAAATATTCCAATCGATCATCTGACCTAAGGCTTATCCCATATTTGGCAACTCCTTATTAATATGAATTATTGATTTAAGTAGGACCTGGGCACTCAAATGTTTTATTCTCAATAAATAGGGCCACACGGGTGAAATGCAGTATTAAATTATATAATAGCTCTGTTTAACTAGTATTACCACATGTAGAAACCCTTTAGAGCCACTTTTATAATACAGTGGCAATTTTCCAGATCAAATATTTCGTCATATAACATATATGAAGCCGATCTGAAAGGTGAGAATGAACTGAAATATTTTTAATAGATCTCGAATAGATTTATTCGTATCAATCGTGAATAGCGACGTACATATTTCATGACGTTAGATACGTGCTGTTTGATCCAAAACAAAATAATTAGTGATTCAATTTCTTCCCGCAGCGGTGCTAGCTGATATATCACAACACGGTGAATGCAATTAATCCACTAAACCGGTTTCATCTTTATTTGGCATTCAGTAGAATTTTCAAGGCAAGGATTTGCACCCATGATCATTTACTGAATTAGGCATCTTGTTCACTACAATGCAAAGACAAAATATATGTTTTTTAACCTCATACAAACCTGAGGTTTTTGGTCAATCTACCCATCAGATAGACCTCTCGGAAATCGATCTGGACAAGAAGATAAAACTGTCCATCCACGATGTGGCATTATATAAAACACTCTACCAATTGGAAAGTTATATGGAATTAAAATTTAATGGCAAGACAAGTTTATATTATTTGGCAGTGGACTCTCAAATACCTTCATAGATTCTGGAGATGTTCTCCAGATTGGCCCAGTTTATTCGACGGTATTACAACATTTCTACTAAAAACCGCAATGCGTGAGACATAGATTGTAAAACGTGGAAATGTCTGTAAACGAGAATTTTTGTATAGTTTGAAAATGATGTTTTATATTACCATGTTGAGGAATAAAACGCTAAACATTAAAAAGATTTGCAATTTCTTTCAGTAACAAACAAAAGAACTGCACTACAAAGCATTTCGTTTAAATAAAAGCTTCGACCTACCCTTTATGAATACATCATTGACGAGGCACGATTGCAACAAAATAAATTATGCAAAATGATGTCATGGCCTAACTTGTTATCCTAGAGATGCAATAAAATTCATGAAAAACTCGTCCGAGCAAAAGGGAACAGCCAGATAAATCGCAGTTGACACGTGTCATTGGCAAATGATGAGCAGAAATAAACTTTATGTTCCGCAAGGGAATGTTGTTCAGTGAGATTTTCGCAAGTTACTAGGCGTAGACACAAGAAGACGAGCAATCGGATCAGATGCGACTTGGCAAGTATATATCATTCTAACCGGAAAAGCACAAAAATCTGTGCATATATAACAATCGTGTCGTGAATGCATCAACCTGAACCATTATGTGGTGGAGCTGTATCAGCTATTGTACGGCATAACACTTCATGAATGTACACATTGTTAACACACGTATTACATGAAAAGGTGCGGGATGTTTGTTTCTACTTAGTGATTTCTATTGTTTCATTTAGTTTGGCAATGTAAAAAATGTATGAACAAATGGTTAAAGTCTAGTCTAAAATGGTGTTAACCTTAAATGTGTAAACCTTCAGTAGTTGAGCTAAGCTTATATAAAGTATTCGACAATGCGACTTCAAAGTCAACTCACTATATATAATATGTATACCAAGCCGGTAAAGGGTACACCACTATGGCTGTTGTGTCCGAACCTGATACCAACACTAGGGTTGCCGAATAGGTACATGGGACCAACATTATTGTTGCCGAGTCGGCGCAAAGTACCCACATAATAGATTTCCAGATGTGCTAAATTTCATGAAAATTAAGAATTCCAACGAGGTGCGCAACGCATAATACACACACACACACATATATATATATGTATATATATATATATATATATATATATATATATATATATATATATATATTAGTTCTCACAGAAAGCGGTCTGTATATAATAGAACGACGCAAAGATCACCGATAAAATAGTGATAACTGATATCGATCAAGGCAAGAGTGTATGGGTTTGTTCGAGTAACAGGGGTTCAGATGTAGTTGTAATTCTCAGTTTTAGACAAATGTAGGCACTACAGCAGATTTACATGATCGTATAGGATATTGTACCGTCCAATTAACCCACATTCCTCACCGAAATATATAATGGGTAACGGCGTAATACCGGCTCCTACTGATGAGTCACCAATAAGCACGAAACGAATGTGCACGAGATTATCAATTCCACTCATGCTGACTTCGGTCGCATATTTATTATTTATTCACAACAAATAGTATCTAATTGTTAACCTAAAATATTTGTGCATAGATGCATAGTTTTCTAGTAAGAAAAGGTTTGCGCAGGACATTGTGATGAGCAAAGCACATATTCTTTTTCCAATTTATATTTGTTACCATAAGAGGATGGATGACAGTTATTGAGCAACCTGGTCGAATGTAATATTGCCAATCGAAGGTTGATATTTTGTAAAAATTACAAGAGACATCCATCCACCAAGAAAGCACCTAGTAGTAGCATCAGTGAAATAAGTCAGACATCCAAGTAACATTGGAAAAGATAAAAGAAATTTTTAAAAAAACAGGCGCAGCAAAGAAAATTGTAATATGAAGTCGAGAGAATGACATTATGAATCTGTTTAATTGAAGCATTTATTTGATTAGGTTGTAAATGTGCACTGATGAAACACTGTTTGTTGCGAAGACCTAATATATATGCAAGTATGTATTAGGTTTTGCGAACCAAGTAACAAGTTAGTTCAGTTGTGACCAGAAGGATAAACCAAAGACAGCATGAACGGAAAGTATAATCTCATGCACATTCGTTTCGTGCTTACTGGCGACTCATCAGTAGGAGCCGGTATTACACCCTTTAACCACTATATATTTGGTATAAGAATGTGGAATAATAGGACGGTACAATCTCCTAGACGAATGTGTAAACCTGTAATAGTGAAAATAACATAATCTGAAGTCAACGACAATACGACTTCAATGCTAACTCACACTATATAATATATATACGGAGTCTGTAAAGGATACTAACACAATGGCCATTGTGTTAGTAACTGATACCTTTTTTGAAATCGATGAGTACCGGATACTAACACTATGGTTTCCGAGTCGGTACATGATACTAACCTGATGGATATAAATTTATGCTAAAGTTCACCCAAATTGAGAATTACAACAATTTCCGAACACATGTTACTTCAGTTAAACCATACACTCAGGCCTTCATCGATATCAGTTATCACATTTCGCGGTAAGCATGAAATCATTCAATTCAATATATTACAGTTAAATACTGTTTGTTGCGAAGAACTAATATATATGCAAGTATGTATTAGGTTTTGCGAACCTAGTAACAAATTGGTTCAGTTGTGACCAGAAGGATAAACCAAAGGCAGCATGAACGGAAAGTATAATCTCATGCACATTCGTTTCGTGCTTACTGGCGACTCATCAGTAGGTGCCGTTATTACGCCCTTTAACCACTATATATTTGGTATAAGAATGTGGATTAATAGGACGGTACAATCTCCTAGACGAATGTGTAAACCTGTAATAGTGAAGCTAACATAATCTGAAGTCAACGACAATACGACTTCAATGCCAACTCACACTATATGACGAATGTGTAAACCTGTAATAGTGAAGCTAACATAATCTGAAGTCAACGACAATACGACTTCAATGGTAACTCACACTATATAATATATATACCGAGTCTGTAAAGGATACTAACACTATGGCTATTGTGTTAGTAACTGATACCTTTTTAAATCGATGAGTACCGGATACTAACACTATGGTTTCCGAGTCGGTACATGATACCAACCTGATGGATATAAATTTATGCTAAAGTTCACCCAAAATGAGAATTACAACAATTTCCGAACACCTGTTACTTCAGTTAAACCATATTACAGGTTTACACATTCGTCTAGGAGATTGTACCGTCCTATTATTCCACATTCTTCTACCAAATATATAGTGGTTAAAGGGCGTAATACCGGCTCCTACTGATGAGTCGCCAGTAAGCAGGAAACGAATGTGCATGAGATTATACTTTCCGTTCATGCTGTCTTTGGTTTATCCTTCTGGTCACAACTGAACTAATGTGCACTGATGTTTGCGATAAATATCTTGAGGGATAAAAATAAGGCCAGACGAAATTGATGAAAAGAAAGAAAAAACATCTACATGTCTATTGAAAGTATTATATAACGGAAGAACATTACACGGTCAAGTTAGCGAGATTATAGTAGTTTTATGCTGAAAAAAGCATCGCCATGCCCTCGCAAAGATATTATGCAAGACTTGACCAAGTGATGGTCTGATGTTACCACCACCCGCGCAATCAATAATTGTTAAATTGTATTGCCTATATATGTATATGCGGCGAAAGCTGCAAACAGTTAATGTTCGTGACTGCATAGAAATTGTGCAGCCGACATTTCCAGTCAAGTTCAATGTATGCGAGACTGCTAGAGGTGAGAGCCGCATATCTCAATTTGATTTCTATATATATTTAATGCGGTTTGATCCTCGATAGTCAGTTTGCCGTCGTACTCTGATGATGATCATGGAAGGTCGAAACGCGTCAGTGCGTTGCGGCTGGCGGTAGTTTTGTTATGTTGTTCGACGACTGGTTAAATACAATGGGATTGGTGTTTACTTCAAGCTCGCAAACTTGATTTAAAGAAATGTTACCACCACCCGCGCAATCAATTATTGTTAAAGTGATGGTCTTATCGGCTTAAAATAATGAAGAACAGATTTACGATGTTCGCGCATTGTGATTGTAAATTTCGCAAAACCAATCTAACATTGTAAAGTCTAAACAGTGGCGCGTTAATTTACTCATATAGTCAAACTATTCGTTGCTCTTCAGAGGTAACATGTGGCACAGATATACTTCTACTTGCAGCAAATGCTTTCGATCAACGGCATAGCAATGAGATCCATGCCATGAGATATCAGCAATTGTGTTTCGCGTGTTAGTAAAATCAACTCAGTTGTAGCATATGCCAACTGTATTGCAGCACATACTCTTTGCCACATACACCTTAACGTTCGCTCACTTGTTTTATGTTAGGTAAAGAATAATATCGTAACTACCGTGTGTGCTATATCGCTCTGTTCGTTGGGCTATACTATCATGGATCTAGTCCAACCTGTCTGTTCGTGAAACGAGCTGAATTAATTAAGCATAACTAAATAGCTGTGTACACAATACGATATACTATGCAAATTATTTATGCCGATACTAAAATAGCATAAGGAAATTTAAAGTTTGTTCACCTATTTACATTGAACAGGATCTACAGCTATAGAACTTTTCAACGTAATACCATCATCATTTAGCTAGTCGTATTGTGAACACAATCATTAGCTACCATTTTTATTTTATACAAATAAGTCGATTATGCCGTTCCTGAAATTTCCTACGACAGATGTACTCATAGGCTGTGCTACTATGCATAAGCTCCAGGAAACGCTCGAAGGAAGACTAAAGATAGCGTTATGTCCTATTTACAAGGGAGAATTCTCACTATTAGGAGCGCATCTAACTCACGACGGCCTAAACCTGCTGGAGTGTTATCCAGTAAAGATGATCCACATATCAATATGCTCTTCCGAATCCCTCTTTGCATGAGATTTTGATATTCACGCATTCATACCAATGCTCGGCAAAATATTACCTGTCTACTGATGAAACTCAAGCAACCACGAATTTTATAGAAAATTCATTAATAAAGCCTCCATTAATGTGTTTTTAATGTTATTTTCAAAATAACCAAAACGCGAATAGACCTGTGCCTAGAAGATCTTCAAAATACAACAAATGAGCATGCCATCGTTGAAAAACAATGTGTAAAATGTATATTGCACATAAAATAATCTTTGCTAGCGTGAGTAGAGATAACAATTGTTTAAATCATGTTCGTAAAATATGGTTAAAAAATAATCCCATTTTATTTAGTGTCGAACAACGTAAAGAAAGTTTTAAAAAATGCCAAAAAGTAAATAAAATGCCAAATAAACCGATTACATGCTGTCTCACAATATATTAATAAAACTTAAGGCAGCCCGGGTGTAGAAACGCTTCTCAATCTGAAAGCTGTTCCAATTTATAATGTCTACCAGAAGTTTGTTTGAAAACATATTTTGGTCGTGTATTAGAACCACGATGGGGCATCACGAGCCCAATAAATGTAATACTTATAGTACTCTAAAATATGCAAAAAGAAAAATAAATTTAATCAGATGCAGGATCCGTTTCTTTCTCATACTCTTCTCAAGTATCAACAAATGAACATCTCGTTGTATAAATATTGAAGGACCAAACAAAAAAGAGGAATTTAAATACGGAGAGAATATGAAATAAGAGAAAAACAAATCAATTGCTTGAATAACCTCCAGTTTAAGCTGAATGCCTGAACATGCTTCTTCTGCTAGCATAAATCTGGCTGCAATTTGTTTATCCATAAGGCTTCGCATGCGGCTAACTTCCTTCTGTAATTAAGTTTCGTCATTATCTTAAATGCTATGTCGGGATAAGTTACGTGTGAGATTTGGACGACGTGTTGCGCAATTGCAGACGTGTATTCACCATATTATGTAAAACAGGTATTTAAGTTTCCATGTTTTCTCAGGCGATTAATTAACCGTCTCGTGGATTGACCGATGTAAGTTGATCGACTACTTGAGCAAGTATATTGTTAAATTATAGTTGATGTTGACATTAAAGGCAAATGTATTACCTTAAATAACCCTCGTAGTTTTACTGTATTAAATGTGCGTGTAATGTCGCTTCAACTTTCTTTGTGCTATTCGGGAAACTGCATCCCCTTAAATGAGATATTTAAGTAGACTGCTTTCCTTTCAGGTCCGAAATACGTCTGTTTCTGTGGATTTCGCGTTTTAATAAGTGACTAAATTAATTGTCTGGGATAGCCATCAGACATTAAATCATTAATTGCTTTAGTATAATCGTTTCCTTTTTTATTCTAGAGTATCATTCTTTAAAAACAACCGCGATCTGTTTATCAGTTTATTTTAAAAGCCTGAAACTGCTGGAATGGCAATTACGTACTGACCAGGTGAATTTATGGTAAAGTGTTCTCCAAATGGGCAGAATAGCATGCATTGACAAAGCAGCATTTAAATGCGCTTGAAGATATCAGAAGAAATACAGACATAAAAATACTACGCGCTGATAAAATCACGAGCGTTTTTTTAATGGACAAATCTGACTATCTAAAAAGATGGCAAGCATGTTGACTGAGAATTAAAATTTCACGCGTTTGGAGGATATACCAAATGAAATAGACAAAGTGAAGCGCAAAAATAATAAATGAAATTAAGATCTTGACAGATGCCGGTTTAATTGATGAGACCATTGTACAGAAGCTTAAGCCATTTGGATCATCTGCACCAACAATATAAGGATTAAATACAGTTTGTTGCGAAGAGCTAATATATATGCAAGTATGTATTAGGTTTTGCGAACCTAGTAACAAATTAGTTCAGTTGTGACCAGAAGGAAAAAACAAAGGCAGCATGAACGGAAAGTATAATCTCATGCACATTCGTCGCCAGTAAGCACGAAACGAATGTGCATGAGATTATACTTTCCGTTCATGCTGCCTTTGGTTTATCCTTCTGGTCACAACTGAACTAATTTGTTACTAGGTTCGCAAAACCTAATACATACTTGCATATATATTAGTTCTTCGCAACAAACAGTATTTAACTGTAATATATTGAATTGAATGATGTCATGCTTACCGCGAAATGTGATAACTGATATCGATGAAGGCCAGAGTGTATGGTTTAACTGGAGTAACAGGTGTTCGGAAATTGTTGTAATTCTCAATTTGGGTGAACTTTAGCATAAATTTATATCCATCAGGTTGGTATCATGTACCGACTCGGAAACCATAGTGTTAGTATCCGGTACTCATCGATTTCAAAAAAAGGTATCAGTTACTAACACAATAGCCATAGTGTTAGTATCCTTTACAGACTCGGTATACATATTATATAGTGTGAGTTAGCATTGAAGTCGCATTGTCGTTGACTTCAGATTATGTTAGCTTCACTATTACAGGTTTACACATTCGTCTAGGAGATTGTACCGTCCTATTATTCCACATTCTTCTACCAAATATATAGTGGTTAAAGGGCGTAATACCGGCTCCTACTGATGAGTCGCCAGTAAGCACGAAACGAATGTGCATGAGATTATACTTTCCGTTCATGCTGCCTTTGGTTTATCCTTCTGGTCACAACTGAACTAATTTGTTACTAGGTTCGTAAAACCTAATACATACTTGCATATATATTAGTTCTTCGCAACAAACAGTATTTAACTGTAATATATTGAATTGAATGATGTCATGCTTACCGCGAAATGTGATAACTGATATCGATGAAGGCCAGAGTGTATGGTTTAACTGGAGTAACAGGTGTTCGGAAATTGTTGTAATTCTCAATTTGGGTGAACTTTAGCATAAAGTTATATCCATCAGGTTGGTATCATGTACCGACTCGGAAACCATAGTGTTAGTATCCGGTACACATCGATTTCAAAAAAGGTATCAGTTAGTAACACAATAGCCATAGTGTTAGTATCCTTTACAGACTCGGTATAATATTATATAGTGTGAGTTAGCATTGAAGTCGTATTGTCGTTGACTTTAGATTATGTTAGCTTCACTATTACAGGTTTACACATTCGTCTAGGAGATTGTACCGTCCTATTATTCCACATTCTTCTACCAACTATATAGTGGTTAAAGGGCGTAATACCGGCTCCTACTGATGAGTCGCCAGTAAGCACGAAACGAATGTGCATGAGATTATACTTTCCGTTCATGCTGCCTTTGGTTTATCCTTCTGGTCACAACTGAACTAATTTGTTACTAGGTTCGCAAAACCTAATACATACTTGCATATATATTAGTTCTTCGCAACAAACAGTATTTAACTGTAATATATTGAATTGAATGATGTCATGCTTACCGCGAAATGTGATAACTGATATCGATGAAGGCCAGAGTGTATGGTTTAACTGGAGTAACAGGTGTTCGGAAATTGTTGTAATTCTCAATTTGGGTGAACTTTAGCATAAAGTTATATCCATCAGGTTGGTATCATGTACCGACTCGGAAACCATAGTGTTAGTATCCGGTACTCATCGATTTCAAAAAAGGCATCAGTTACTAACACAAAAGCCATAGTGTTAGTATCCTTTACAGACTCGGTATACATATTATATAGTGTGAGTTAGCATTGAAGTCGTATTGTCGTTGACTTCAGATTATGTTAGCTTCACTATTACAGGTTTACACATTCGTCTAGGAGATTGTACCGTCCTATTATTCCACATTCTTCTACCAAATATATAGTGGTTAAAGGGCGTAATACCGGCTCTTACTGATGAGTCGCCAGTAAGCACCAAACGAATGTGCATGAGATTATACTTTCCGTTCATGCTGCCTTTGGTTTATCCTTCTGGTCACAACTGAACTAATTTGTTACTAGGTTCGCAAAACCTAATACATACTTGAATATAAGGATTACCAAAAATACTCAAAAAGTTGTCCTATGAGATCAAAATTATCAATGGTCAATTCTCCGTTCCACGCATTGTCTAAATGGTTTGTTCGTATACTGAAACCATTGCGAAAACCACTAGGTAATTATTCGGTTTCCGATTCTTTTACGTTTGTTAACAGAATTCAAGATATAAATATGAAAAACAAGATTATGGAGCCTTTTGGTGTTACGTCTATGTTCACGAATGTTCCAAATGACGGAACCATTGACATTATAGTCCAAGCGATAAAACAAGACATTACCATACCCGGTGCCACGACACACGCTACGCAAGCTTATCTTATTATGCACGAAAGATGCAGCTAAATTACGAGTGTTATTTAAAAAAATTCACTTGCCTTTAGCGGCAACCAAAGTGAAACAGGCGTTAATGTCGACATCAAATGTTATTTACAATTATACATACGTAGGTTGTCAATCAACTTATGAACGCCAATCGACCGGACGTTTAATTACTCGAATTGGAGAACAAGGCAACTTGAACGCCTGTTTTAAATCATACTGTGAAAACACGTCTGCAATTGCGCAACACATCGTTAAACCTCACACGTAAGTTCTCCAGACGTAGTAATTAAGCTAATTATTAAATGCAAAACAGGAAGGATTAGCCACATATGAAGCTCTAGGGATAAACAAATAGCAGATGGATTTATGCAAACAGAAGAATGTTTAGGCATTGAGCTTGAACTGGAGATGACGCACGCAATCGATTGGTTGTTCCCTTATTCCACACTCTCTCCATATTTAAAATTTTCTATTTTGTTTGATTTTTTAATATTTGTATCTGATAAAATTTATTCTTATTTTTGCACATGGAAAAGTTATTATGAATTATATTACAGCTAGCATTCCGAAATAAATAATACTTAGCCATGCAATTGATGAACTATGATGTCTATTTTGACAACATTATTGCACAAATTCTATTTTTCTAGTCAATTAGTTGATGAGATGAATAAAAAACAATAATATTCAACCTGTAAAGTTCTCGTAAAAGTTAGACCTAGTGAATGATATTTGAGTACTTGAACCTAAAAGATAACGCATAAGTTATGAGATAGAAATTAGCTACAGAAATAAAAAAGGGGAGGGAAAGGATATCACAGCTAAATGAAACAAAGTTTATCAAATTGTAGAAACCAAATTGAATATGCGTTAAAACTTTACAAGTGTATACAGACTTACTTTTACTGCAATAACTTTTGTGATCTGAGTTTAAACAGTCATCAGCCGGCTGTGAACGAAAATCGATACTGTTATCTATAAGCTGATTACCATGTTTATGATGATTTTGATGTTTGGGCAGTGACATGTGAAAATTTTGACGTAGACTAGAAACACCAGAACGAATTCCCGGAGATTTACTTCGCTCTCCTGTTGGCGTTTGTGAGGCAGTTGAACTATTGGAACGAGTTTGTTTGCTGTCCAATGTTTTTGCTATTTTTTCATTGCGCATAAAAAGTATAAGTTTGCACAGCAGATTTGAAGAAAGCGAAATAAGGATAGAACTTGTATAGAAATTTAGTTTTATTCGTTCAAAAAAGAATTTATTGTATAAATAATCAATGAAAGCGTGGATGGTAATATCAATCTTTTAAATCAAATTTGTGAACTTGAGATATAAATATTGATCACATTTTAATAGACCAGACGCGCAACAATAAAACTACTGTCAGTTTCATGTACTGACGCGTTTAGACTTTCCAACGAAAATGTGGCATTCGGTATCACACAGGCCATAATCTGATGATGAACATGTCGAAATACGTCCTTGCCTACGTCTGTCGGTAGACATTTATATGTTGCGAGACTGGTTGAATATGATGGGTTTGGTGTTTATCTGAAATTCAAAAACCCATTTTACAAAAGAATTTACCAATTTCTGTTAAAAATAATATGACCTAAAGAAGGCCTACGACGAAATGCGGGAAACCGACAATTAAACAGTTATATAATTAAACGAACATTGGTTGCGCGGGTGGTGATAGCAATTATTATAATTAAGGTTGCGGTCTTGATATAAACACCTAACCCATTAATTACTTACATATGTCAGTATAAACTAATTCTGTGTACAATTCTTAGTTTATACTGACATATGTATGTAATTAATGGGTCAGGTGTTTATATCAAGACCGCAACCTTGATTATAATAATAACTAAACAGTTGTTTCGTCATTATTGAGCAGACTGCTCACTAAAAGCAAAGCTTTCAGTCAAATTGGAACCCCGTCTCTACTTTAAAGGCTTCCATGAAAGTTGAAATATTACACAAATCGGAACATAGATTTAATTCGTAATTTCAAACAGGTGTGTTTTATCAATAATCACACGCTCGGGTTATCAAATGAAGTTAATTGCCGCAAAACTTCTAGTGATCCGGAAAAGTTAATTTTATGAAACTTGAACACGAATTTGAAGAATATCATTGCTAAAAAATATTCAAATATACTGACTTATGCTAATTGAATGGTTAAACCAATAAACTGTATACAAACATTGGTTAAGAAGACTGCTGCAAAGAGTTGTATTCAAAGTATATACGTTTAAAAATAAATGATTTTTATATTGGTGCTTAAGCCGTTGATTTTATCCCTGATTGGTAGCATTGTAAAGGACAAAATGATGACCGTTTCGATAATCTAGTAGTAAAACGATTCGTCCTTAAGGAATGTATCACTTTGAGAGCTGCGGTTATGACAGATACGTTTCCAGTTAAGGACAGCACAAAGGTAAGTATAAAGCTTTAGAAAATAAATGCTCTTTTGAGTATGCAGAAGACAAAAAAATAGACACATTAATTTTGTTAGCTTCGTCGGCCAATTATCCTGTACACAACATACGCACAGTAAAAAAACATTCATCGGATAAATTAATCAAATGTTTCACAATTATGTCCCTACGACTGTAAAAAACGTCGCTCAGTTCAATCGGCGATGTCAATAAAAGTTATATTGCAACCGTTTTTTAGAACATATAAGATTTAAGCGACAACATTCGAACAAAATATGAACTGAAATAACGCAAAAAAGTGACCGCTTCCAATATAGAATTGCATCGATGATACTCGTATTGCAACTGCAATTGGAAGGCATTTTGCTGCGAATTCTGGAGTTGCACAGTTCAATGTTATGCTGCATTTGTTAGCCCTACTCAAAACACTTTATTTAATCAATTTTTCTCTACTTTTTGTATGTAGAGCAGATTTTGAGCGTTCTTTACTAGAAGAACAGGCAAATAATGCGCCCTAATAATTAGCTAGGTTAAAAAAGTGCATAATATGCGGTAACGTTATTTTTAGTAAACATTTTTTGTGAATATATAATATTAAATATGAACGAAAATAATGTGTAATAAAGTTAAATGTTAAGCAATAGATACACATCTATCATAACAATAAATTAACTGGCATCCACGGTACTTCGTAATGGTATATTTTGACTCATTCATAAAAACGCTTTGTATAATACTATGATTTATGTATTCGTGATTATGGAGAACTAACAAATTAGTTAAAAAAGGTCCAGAAGGATATGCCAAAATCAAAATGAATAATTGGCATGATCTCATGTGCATATCTACTTCGTGCTCACTCGCATCTCATCAGTAGGAGCCGCCGGTTCGCCCCAAACTCATTATTCATATGATCAAGAAAAATTTGAGCTATTGGACGGTGAAATCTCCTATACACAATTGTATTAAAGGCGTATCAGAGGGAACATCATAGAACGATTATATCAAAGTAACTTCAATGCCAACTCATTATATATAATGTACACGGAGCACGTAAATTTCACCAACATTATGATTTTCCGCTAGAATTGAGAATAGCAACCAATCTAAACACCTGCTACTCCAGCAAAAGCTAATAACATAGCATCAATCGATATCAGTTATCACAGTGAATGATTTCATGAATACCACTAAAATAGGACAACCAATGATGACCGATAAAGACATGTCTATTCAACGCAATTCAAAAAGGCCATTTATTTTGTCAGAACTCAGTCTGACTATGAATATTTTTTTCTTTATAAACTGATACTATAAAAGTATAAAAGTATAAATATTAAACATTACGGCACCTAAAGCATGAAAAGATACAAAGACGTAGAAACACGCACGCACACACAGAATTCTTAAATTTATAGCCAGTTCACACACAAGCTTTATTTGATAAACCAGTTTAGTGGAAAGAATGTTAAAAAATGAAGCTTTCGCGATACGCAGTTCTTTTTCATTTTTTTGATTATAAAGCACACGGAGATCCACCTGATTTGAATCGCGCCTTTTGTGAACAATATTTTTGACTACTAAAGAATTGTTTACCTCCCTGTGTGCAGCATTCGGTCTTAATTGATTTAAGATTCGCTCGTTATTAATTGTCCAGTCAAAAATACAAAGCACTCTGGACACTTTTAGAATGTTTATAAATTAAAAAAATATATTACTGTTCGACAGGGAAAATTTTGCATGGCATTTTTTTTAAAAAAATTTTATATCGGGCTTCCGAAAAGTTGCGGATTTTAAATTCGTTCATTAATAAAGAGGCTATGGTATTTTGGTTAAGCTCGGATTCACTGTTTCTGACATATCGTTTGTTTCAATAAATCATTTCTAACACAGTGACATTTAGAAATGCTGCTTAATGGTATAAAATATCTTCCCGACAGGTTTGCATTACTCAATTGTATCAATTGATATTAGCATTCACTTTGAGAAATTGAGACTACAATGCGAAAGTGGATGTACTGTCTAGGGCATGCTCGCTTCCGGAATAGTTTACTCTTCCTGTTTTAATATCAAAACATCGTGTGAATACCATGCTTTTACTTGAAGACTTCCACGCTCACAAAAATTTCAAAATATAGGCCAAAGTATTTATTGAATAACGATTGCTATTTTTATGCTTTCAAATAGAAAATGAGAAAATTTATTGTTAGTCTCCCTAATGGATATTCGAAAGAAGTTCAATCTTACTGCGTGAACTGTTGGTCATTAATTTTAAATTTAGCACTAAGTAAACTTGTTGAGAACTACTTTATGAAGAAGTTCTTGAAAAAAATATAAGATGAATCATCAAAGTTTTACACAGAAAATTTATACTTTTTCGGTAGGGCTGATTGTAGTTAATGTACTAACGTTCAAGGATACCATCTTCCTCACAAATTAAACGTGATATTTAGCTGTTTTCATCAAGTTTAAGGAATGGCGCGCATTATTTTGACATTTTCCAATATTTAAAATATTTGAAGGAATTTCCTTGTTGCGAACCTGGATTAATTGAAATTACCTGATCTGCGTTTTGACTAACGCAGCTATCATTGTTCCAGTAATTTTCTTTTATCAAAATATTTCGGCCCATCTTACCGTAGGCCTTCATCAGTTGCTTCATTTGTTTCGTGAGATGCAACTGATGAAGGCCTACGGTAAGATGGGCCGAAATATTTTGACAAAAGAAAATTACTGGAACAATGAAAGCTGCGTTAGTCAAAACGCAGATCAGGTAATTTAAAAAAAATTATTTCTAGCCATGAATTTAATAAACGCCTTATTTATTTACAGAAGCACGTTTTTAGCCTTATAAACCTACTTAATGAAAAATAAAAGCATCAATTAATTTGATTTTAATAGAAGAACCCTTTTATAGAAACATAGTACACAAAAAAGATTAGTTTGGAATATTTAAGTAGAAAATAACCAAAAGCGGTTTCGCATGGATATTGTCAGTGCATCAAAAAAATGTTATTACTTGAAAAGTTATAGTCAACATATTTTGTAGCAAGTCTCCATAAATGTAAGAAGGTTCGCACACCTCGCCATAATGAAAATTGAATAGTGTTGTGTCAGTGTGTCGTACTTTTTCATTATACGATAGGCTTAATGATATTTTTACATGCAACACCGATGAAATTTCGCACAAATGAGGTCAGTATATGCTTTGACATCCGTGAATTCAATCCTACACTGAACCAGCCAATATATGATTAACCACGGATAAAATAAGACTTGATGAAACATTGAATGAAGGGTACAACGGAATTTAAGTTTTCGCACTAG
This sequence comes from Eudiplozoon nipponicum, assembly GCA_029291075.1. NCBI lineage: Eukaryota > Metazoa > Platyhelminthes > Monogenea > Mazocraeidea > Diplozoidae > Eudiplozoon > Eudiplozoon nipponicum. The sequence continues at coordinate 24,308 of JAQBSW010003536.1, forward strand.
GTTGGGGAAGTTTGTTAGTAGATATAAGCAAAGCTAGAGCAGTTTCAGAATATGCGATCGCCAGTGCTGAACGCAATCTTACTTTTAAGCATTCTGTAGCCTCATAACTTTTATATTTTGGTTAATATATGTGGATTCCTTATTTGCTGTACAAATCGTTATTACAGAGTTAATTGTTAATTTTCCCGCCATATTGTGCCATGAAACGTTGTTTCTTGACATAATTGGTCCATGTTGCAACAAATTTATCGTTTCAACTCCATTGCGTACGTTCAACAAACCGCAAATTTTGGCCGCTCGTGATCCATTTGGATTGGCTAATTCTATATTATTTATGGAGTTACTGATTTTATTAGAATTCACACCGTCCGAACTATGTAAATTTCATTCCCATGTGGCAGTAATGGCGCGCCATATTGTTTCCTAGTAATCACTTTTCTGTATTAACTAAGTTGGCACGGTTTAAATTTCTGTTTATCATCAAGTTTGTTGTCAATTTAAAAAAGTATACTCATTTACCTTAATTATGATGATATTTAATCCTGTCTTCATAGATAGAATATCAACGAAATATTTTCCCCTTTAATGTATTCTATGCGCTATATTTGTTAAATTAAATTGACTGGTCTTTTACTTAAAATTCTTACAGCTCCAGATTAGTCAGCGTTAAATCAAAAGCTCCCACGCCCTCATCCCTTATCCGTCTCCTTTTTTCATTTTCTATACTTGATTATGAGTTCTTTATGTGGCTGGGATATCCTCATATATTAGCAAATAACAGAAAATTCTTCGAGACGATAATTCTCATTGGCGAATATAATAAGCAAACCCGTGTCTGTTTAAACAGAGAAGGCTACACCATTCTTTAAGATAATAAATATCATTAGCTAATGCAATAAGCACAAAACCGTGTCTATTTGAAAAGATTGTGTTATTCAATTCTTAAAGGCAGTTCTTCCAATTGGCTTGCATATTTTAAACCAAATCGTGTCAGTTTAAGCAAACCGTGTCATAGAATTCTTTCAGGCAATACCCATATTTGGCCAATGTATGATGAAGTCCTATTGCATTATCCTACTCCAATGTTCTATATGCATGCGCATAATGGTATTAAGTAGAAACTTTAAATCCAAACTGTAAACATGCATTATATTTTAAATATTAATTAAATATTCAATTAATTTATTATATAGGACGGTCAGGGCTATGTCTAGCTGCAAGACTACATCTTCTTCCTTATCGGCAGAGAATGCTGATACGCCGTAGATTGCGGCTAAACCCATCCTGTGGTTTACGTCTCCGTTTTAAAAGGCATTAGTAGTTAACCCGGACGCCGACTGCTATTGTATATTTTTTAAATTACTAATAACGCAGTCTGGAGTGTCACCAACATCCGTGATGCTCGACTAATTAACAATTCCGCCAAATACGCAAAATATGAACCACAGCGGATGTGTTGTTTCCTCTTTCCAAATAAAGACGTACACAGAAACTTACTTGGTCAATTGGGATACAGCTAATTGACTTAGTGTAAAACCTCGGGCTCAAATTTATCGAGAAGTAAATATTTCATGTTAGATGTGTAGTGACGGAGCATGCTGGAGTTCCAGGTGCGGAGGATAATTTTTATTTGCTGAAAGAATGTTTAGCTACTAAAGCCTCAGAAAGAGATGTCCCGAGCTAATGGTGCTCGTCGGTCTCTGGTAGCAAACCAACTATGAATGGAAACTGCTGAATATAATGCATCTATTCTTAATATAACTGAGCGGCCTAGGGTTTATTCAAAGCCTACACGTATGACGCATAAATATTTAAGTTTTGAAGCATTGTTATGTATAAATACAGGGTAAATACATGCATTCCTACACAAACGTACATACTTGCATACATGCAGATGAACTTCATTTGTAAACTGTCCGCATTAGGTGACAATGGTTCATTTTTGCAAGAAATGCTTTTCCGCTGGAATAACATCATGACACACTAACCGTGAAACTATTTTCTTGTCCTTTGGATGGATTATATTTCAGTCAGTTCTGCTGGTCGTCTTTCTTGCCAACCGCGCATCTTAAAGTCGTAGAACACCAAAATTATCACCAAAAACTGACACAGAGCCCAAATGAATAAAACTCCATCAAGGATCAGAACAGCAAAAGACAACAAGTGTACAAGAATTCATACGTGAGAAGACCGTTGAATAATCTCTTTTTCTATTTTCATAATCTCGTTTTGGTAGTTACCTTAAAGCAACAATTGTAGATTCACGAACGAACTATACGCTTCCTGAAGTAAATAAGCTACCCTTTTTGGACGATAATGAGTGCAACTTTGTAGAAAACACTCTTTACATCAAGTTTGCGAGCTTGAAGTATTTAACCAGACGTCGAACAACATGAAAAACTACCATCAATCACACGTACTGATGCGTTTCGACCTTCCATGATCATAATCAGAGTACAACGGCAAACTGAAAGCGAAAATCAAACCGCAAACCATATATATATATATATATATATATATATATATATATATATATATATATATATATATATATATATATATATATATATATATATATATATATATTTATGATATCCATGCCGTTTTAATTAACACAGTATTCTTATAATTAGGAAAACAACACATAAATAACAAAGTGGATAAAGGTCATTTATTTCGTGAATACTAAACATCTCTTATACAATCATACATATTTATACATTTTGGGTTTTCAATTGATTATGCTATTGGTAACAAATCTGACTCGTTATTACTGTTGTTTCTTGTTTTGACTAGTTGGTGAGTGTGTATGCGTTTGTGTTTGTGTTGTGTATGCGTGTTTGTATGTAAAGGTCATTCTCGCAGTATTGCGAAGTGATGTCTGAGATCTTGTCATTATTGTTTTGGTATCTTGAGAGTTAGCCATTTGTGCACATTGTTCACTGTTACATGTACAAGTGCTATTTTTCCCAGTATAGTTGATCGTTTCACCCCGCTGCGCAAGATTGCTATTTTCGCTTGGTAACAACGCTAATGTTGATTGCAATGTTAAACGCTCACATTGTTTGGAGACTTCTGTCATCGTATGCGCCTCTGTTATTTCCACTTCACATTGTTGCCAATCCGATTGCACGTTTGTTGATTCTAGTAGAGGGCCTAATGGTTCTTGGCTGGATACTAGTAGATTGTTGTTGAATTTTGTTATTCTTGGCCAGTCGATAAGGATATCATGTTGATGAAACTTTTGAATGTTAAGGTCAGGTGCTTGTTGTTTTATGTAAAGTGCTTCGTAGATAAATAATAATTTTTCGGATTTTGCTTTATGTAAAATTGTGAAATTGGTCGAATTGACAGGGTGCCCCGTTGCCAATATATGATCGGAAATAGCTGATTTTCCTGACGGTGGCAAGCCTTTGTTAATCAATTTCTGTGGCAAATGTTGCTGGATTCTGCTTATCAATTGCTTCTTCGTACGTCCGATATATGTGCTACCGCACATACATGAGAATTTGTAGACTATGAATGATTTGGAGAGAATTGGCAATTGATCTTTGGCATCCAACCTCATGATTCTCTGTGTACTGAATGTCATATTAACTTTAACACTGGGAAAGTTGTCCTTAGTTATTCTATTCAGCCGCCGTGCAATTATTGAGGCTGGTATGTCGCCTCTAAATGGTAAGTTCAGGAAAACCTGCTTGCCGGTATCCTCTCTAGTACGAATCTGCCGTGGTCTGATGTTGACATCAATGAACCGCTCTGGGTAGTTGTTCATTAGCAAAATTTTCCTCAGGTAGCCCAGTTCTTCCTCAATCTTGTGTTCAGAGCAGATCTTCCTGATTCTGTTTGCTAGGTTGTTTACTAAGTTTCTTTTGTGGGATTTTGGCACACTACTGTTGTAATGAATGTATTGTCCGGTGAAAGTAGATTTTCTATGTATGGCCAGTGTCAAATCTCCGTTTGCTTCTCGAGTGAGTTTGATGTCAAGGAATGGGAAACTGTCGTCTTTCTCTACCTCGAGAGTGAATTTGATGTCTGGATCGACTCCATTTGCTTGTTTGAGGATTTCGGAAGGGTCTGCTTCCTCTGAGATGAACAACAAGATATCATCTACATACCTTTTGTAGAGTGTGCACTGGTCAATTATACCTTTTAGGTTCGTTTTTTCCAGGTGATACATGTATACATCTGCCAGGAGGGGTGCGATGCAACTTCCCATAGCTACACCATTGATCTGACGGTAGTATATCCCTTCGAAAGTAAATTGCACGTTTTTAGTACATGCTAATATGAGGTCTTTGATGTCATTGGTGTCTATAGGGAAGTCAAAAAACTCATTTTTGATGAGGTCACACAAGATCTCCGTTGTCTTATCCAGTGGTATGTTTGTAAATAAGGATGAGACGTCAAGCGAGACCATTTTATTCTGTAGGATGTTCTTCCCCTTCAATTCATTTGCTAGTTCGAAGGAGTCCTTGATGGTGTTAGCGTTTATGATGCTCCGTATTGGTTCAAGTAGTTTGCAGAGAAACTTGGCTGGTTTATGTTGTGGAGCGTTGATCATTGACATAATGGGCCGCATCGAAGGAGCTCCTGAGGCTGTCACGGCTTTATGAGTTTTTGGTTTGCCGTACAATCTTGCGGTGTTTGTTCCGACTGGTTTTGCTTTTTGGATGTCTTCTGTGAGTTTTGATCTAATCTCGGAGTCAGCCATCGATGTTAGAACATGTTTTTCCATCTTTTTCAAAATTGTATTAATTCTTGATTCGATGTTCGTTGAATCATCTTTCTGTTTGATGTCATGCTTAAATTTAGATTGATCATTTATTATATCGTTCATGGCCTTCCTGTAAGCGTCGGCCTCAAGTATAACGATTCCTGATCCTTTGTCGGGTGTGGCAAGTCGTATGGATTTGTCTGATTGGAGTTTTCTGAGTTCGTCTATGTGCTGTTTTGTGATGATTTGGCTGCCTTTGAATTCCTTCTTGTATTGTTCTAGTGCGCTTACTATCTCAGCTTTCAGTCCTTGTCCATTGAATGCATGTGGGGCGGTGTCTTTCGTTAAGTCATTGTAGAAATTTTCCGTTCCAGCCTGAATGTCAATAATGTCACGTTCACTTAGGTTTTTCTTGACTACGCAGAATTTTGCTCCTAAGGAGAGTAATTCTTTCTGGTGTTTTGACAAGATCACTTTTGAATAATTGTGAATAAAAGCGTCTGGGTTCGTAGGAAATTTTGATTGCGTAGGAAATTTGTCCAGGTCTCTGGTGAGGTCCTTGGTTTCTTTTTCCGCTGTTATTTTCATCAGTGTTTCTATCTTCTTTGTGAGAGCGGTGTATTCGCCGTCGTTCAGTCTTGCAATTTGACAACCCAGTGATTGAATGATGCTTTCAGCATCTTGCAGTTTTGATTGGTTGTCCTCGATACCATTAAGCAATAAGCGACTTATAAGTTTATTCGTCGGTTTTTGGTTATTCCTTCTGCATTGCTTGAGGAATCGTTTTGGCACAACATCTGATTCTAAACACGATTTGAAGAACTTAATTCTTTCTAGAAGTTTGGCACACGTACAGTTGGCTGCAATATAAGTGTTTAGTTCCTTACGGGTAAAAGGCTGACCCCGCTCTTTGATAATCTTTATGATATCCATGCCGTTTTAATTAACACAGTATTCTTATAATTAGGAAAACAACACATAAATAACAAAGTGGATAAAGGCCATTTATTTCGTGATTGTATAAGAGATGTTTAGTATTCACGAAATAAATGGCCTTTATCCACTTTGTTATTTATGTGTTGTTTTCCTAATTATGAATATATATATATATATATATATATATATATATATATATATATATATGGAAAGCAAAATTATATATGCGGCTCTCACCTCTAGTAGTCTCGCATACATTGTATTTGAATGCAAATATCGGCTGCACAATCAATGATTGTTGAACTGTACTATCTAGATATATGTGCGAAAGCTGTAAAGAGTTAATGTTCGTGCTTTCATAGAAATAGTGCAGCCGACATTTAAAATGCGGTATTTACATGCGAGACAACTGGAGTTGAGAATTTGCTTTCCATATATATGCATTGCAGTGTGATCCTCGCTAGACAGTTTGCCATCGTACTCTGATGATAATCAAGGAAGGACCAAACGCGTCAGTGCGTGTGACCGACGGTAGTTTTGATATGATGTTAGACGACTGGTTCAATACAATGGGACTGGTGTTTACTTCAAGCTCGCACAATTAATTTTAAGTGTTTTACCACCACCCACGCAATCAATGATTGTTGAATTATAGAAAATAGCCGACAGTAATTAGCGAAATACCGCTCGTCAGAAGAGCTGCATTATTGTGATGTTCACATAATCAAATAGGTTGCACGTCCAACTTCACAATTTACAGACTGCACTCACCATGACTTCTTTTCGGTGAATTATTTTTAACATTAGTCAATGAATCGTGATTAGTATGTCCATCAGCTGATAGAGGAACCCCGAATGCTGAGCTAGAGCTTATACTCGCCGAAGACATTGAAGTCAATGAAGTAGATGACGAATTCGAGCCAGTGACTAACGACGTCGGTGAAAAGGCTCTACCGGCCATACGAAGCGCTCCACGGATGTTCTGGGATGGCTTAGTTTGAACACCTCCAGTAACCGTCTGATAATGTACACGCACACATACATACATAATAAAGAAACGTTATTTGTAAAGTGAGAAAAATAAAACTATTATATATTTAATTTACTCATGTCATTATTAACGAAAAATGTATTAAATGATATCGAACAGAGCCAGAGTGCATGGATTTGCTGGAGTAACGTGTGTTCAGAATTGGTTAAAAATTTTACTCTTTATAGGCTCATTATTCCTAGAACTATTGGGTTGGTACCCTTCAGATGCTTGGCATATTTTATATAGAGTATTGGTTTTGAAGTCACATTTTTAAAGCCTTTTTATGAAGTTAACTCCATTACAGCCTGAATATACATTCGTATTGAAGATTGTACCATGCAATTGCCCCACATTTCTTGATTTAATATATAGAGGGTATTGGGTGTAATACGGGGTTCTACTGATGAGTCGTCAGTAAGCACGAAACGTATGTGTACATGAATTTATAAATTTTGTTCATGCTGACATTGGTGAACCCTTCTGGTCTTGTTTGAGCTGATTTGTTACTAGGTTCGCAATGCATAGTACACATTCTTAAAGAACACACGTGGATGATGAGAGCAAAGAGTCGGTTTAGCGTCAGAATAGAAAAGTCATAGAAAAATCAATTTAATTCATGGGAAGGTATAGCTATCGGCTATCCATAAACAAAGGAATGCTTACGATAGACGATTTACGCTCCCAAAGAAGAAAACCGTTGTTTGCACATATTTTGTTCTTATAATTTCAAGTTTAGTAGGCTAAGTACAGACCCACCCATGCCACTTATCTAAACGATTTGATCCCTTGCGATATTTTTATTTATAGCTTTAAAAAGTATAAAGTGCACGCTAAAACAGTTTACCTGCCAAATTTACTCCTTTAGGAAGGAAAGTATGAGCAAAGCATGACCAATATCAGACTTGGAGATATGAGGCTTAAAATTCCATTTCTTGTTGTTACTGAATAATGTTCCCACTGGGGATTATCGATAAAAAGTTTTCAAATAACTAAAATGTACTCAGACTTTATATCTACTGTCTAAACACATAACATTCACGCGAAAATGTATTTATTGGAAAAAGAAAAAAGAAAAGTAAAATAATTTATATAAATGAAGTTCTAAATTCAATAACGAGGATAACTTTTTCAAATTGAGGTCTCAAAATAGTATTATATATCATTTATTGATGAATTTAGCTCATGATCAACAGAATAGGCAGCAAAAAATAACGCGTTTGGTCTAAATACAAAAAAAACTATATGGTCATTAATAAAACAGCCTAGATTTCTTAATTTTATTTTTCGAAATAAATAAATTTACCCAGCCTAACATCTTATCTCCTAGCAAAGTCAGTTATGTTTCGCTGAATTAATCAATTGCAAAAATTTTAACTTGGATCAAACAAGAAAAGTTTGCTTTCTTCAGATCTTGATATGCTCAGGTGGTGACTTGTTCTTTCGGCACAAAAATTAACAATTAAGTAACAAATATAAAATACCCTCGGACAAAGTACACAGTAACCATACATCATAGTAACCGTGCATTTCGCGCTTTATAGTCATTTCGATGTACTAATTTTAAATTATGTCAAAAATTGCTCTGGAACATGAAAAAGCACATATCGCTGATCTAATACAACAAAGTTAATTTTTTATAGAAAAGGACAGTTTCAAATAGAATTAACTAATAAAGATAAAACACTGCATCGACTATTTACAAAATTATTCATGGTTAGGCTCCAATAGGTCAATTATATCTAATGTAAATTAAAAAGTGTGTTCGGCGATCTAGTATTTGTAACGGCATATCTTAAAGCATAATCAGTGGTTATAGTCTAACTGGGTTTTTTCACCATTAATAAACAATGAATGGTTGCGCGGATGATGATAAGAATTCTTTAAATCAAGTTGGCGAGATTGAAATAAACACTGATCCCATCGTATTTTACCAGCCACAAAATATAGCATAATATATATATATATATATATATATATATATATATATATATATATATATATATATATGAATTGCGGTTTGATCCTCGCTAGTCAGTTTGACGTCGTATTCCTATGATGATCAGGGAAGGTCGAAACGCTTAAATACGTTTACTAGACGGTAGTTTTTCTATGTTGTTCGACAGGTTAAATATAATGAGATTGGTTGTTATTTCAACTTCGCAAGCTTAATTTAAAGTCTTATCTACTGTTCATGGGTGAACGAAGTCATGTCTAACCACGGCAGATTAGATTAATTATTCTGCAGTTTATGTTTGCTTGAAAATTGTGTTCAATTATAAAAGATGAATGTATTCACTAATTTAACTTAGTTAACCAAAATCCAAGTATACATCGCTAAACTTAAGCGACATTCATAAAATTCTGAGTGCATTTTTAACACAATTGTCAGCCATTTTTATCAGCGAGATGAAACGTGATAAATACCAGCAAATTGAACATTATTCGATGATATCTTAAATAGTTATTTTTTGCACGCCAGGCAAACGAAACTGTCCGCATAAAAACCAAACAAGAGTAAAATCAATCACGAAAATTGGTTGTTAAAATATAAAAAACACTTTTTGGCTAGACAATATTCAAATGGATAAGGGATAGGAGAACTGGTTGAAAAATATAAATTCAAAATACAACCAAAAAACTTTGTATTTTTGGTTCAAGTTTCAATTCACCTCAGGAGATCTTCAGCTATCTAGAGGTCGAAAAACGATTAAGCTTTGTCCATCACAAGAGCAGAGTGAACTATATAACGTTATTGTGCTTTTGCCACAACACACTAGCAAAGCGCAGAAAAGTAGGCATCAATGGACATATTTTAGAATAAAGAATTTGGAACACAGCATCTGATCTATTTATTAATGAGTTGAACGCAACCAAATTAAATTGCTGCAGATTCAAAGGTGAATCTTAAGAGATTGTCAACATAAAAAATAAATTAGCATGTATAGAAGTGAAAAGATATTATAAATTAGTAATGCGATACAAAATTAAGAAATGCCATTTTATTTCTTCCAGAACTCAACACGACTGCAACGTCAAGTACTTTATGTAGTCAATTATTTGAAATTCATATTTCCATACATTATTTATTTATCAATTCTAATTACAACTGCATAAAGATGACTAAATTGAAATAAATTCTTGTTCATATGCATAAACCGCAAATTGGATCTAAAACGATCTTCATACAAATATTAGCTATCACCTACATTTAGTTATTAATTGTTTCAACTCTAACCATCAATTATAACGTTAGAATTACACAAATGATGATAGAACCTGGTCAGTCATTCATGAAATATCTATAATTTTTATTATCAATTTGGTTTTTTTAACCTGTACGTCCCACGGACAGGGAAATGAACATTACAATAGACAAATATCTACCACGAACTATAATCACAATATGATTAGAATCGCGATCCAAATAAATAATAAATGAACGCGTTCTCTAAACACATCACTAAATGTGCACAACGACTTTAAACTTTATGCACTATGTAGAGTTTGGAAAGCTAAGATGCGTCTGGGAAGCGCGTGGGTGGAAATATAAATTCGTTAAATCAAGCTTTGGGGCTTTAAACGGACAAAAGTCTTATTTTGTGCTATTCGCACAAAATAGCTAATCTGTCGCCAATCCCACGTACTAACATGTTTCTCCGTTCAATACTCATTATCACAGCACAGCCGCCAAATGATCAACAAATATCCTATCGCAATGCGTACAAAAGGTATGAAAAATCAGAGAGGCTGCACTCACAGTCGAAGTCTCGCACACATTGTACTTGACTGGAAATGTCGGCTGCACAATTTCTATGCAGTCACAAAAAAATTTATTGTAGTTTCATATATATATATATATATATATATATATATATATATATATATATATATAAAGTATGCAATTTAACAGTCATTGATTGCACTGGTTTGAAACAATTCTTTAAATCTAGTTCGAGAGCTATATATAAACACCAATCACATTGTAACTAAACAGTCGCGAAATATAACAGAACTATCGGCAGTCACACGTAATGACGCGTTTTTCTACCTTCCACGATCATCATCAGCACACAGCGACCAACTAATTAGCATGTATCATATCGCAATGCGTACAAAAGTATGGAAAATCAGAGATGATGCTCTCACAATAGCTTTCTCGCATATATTGCACTTGACTGGAAATGACATGTATTATTTATGCAAATTTATACGTGTTGAGAGCAGCTCTTTGACTGAAATATTTTATGTATCAGTTTCGATTTGATCCTCGTCGGTCAATTGGTCATCGTGCATTGAAGACGAGCATAGGAGCTAAAAAAGCATCAGTAACTGAGATTGCCGAAAGATTAGTTATTTTGTGCGACGGGTCTATTAAAATAGGCTTGATGTTTATCCTATTTAACATAAATTAATTATTCCTGATTAGATGTGAGGTGAGAAAGAGGACAAAATCATCTTTTAATGGCGCTTTACGTCGGCATATAATGATTCACAAAATCTTTATATACTTAAATTCATGTATATAAATTAAAAATACATGCAATAAAACATAAGGCAAACTTCGATAAATAAATGCACACACACATACATACCTATGCGCATACATACATAAAATTCCGTATGGGGAATTTTCTGATAACTCATAGCTTTACTATTGGGTAATGCAAATACATACATGCATAAATACATACACGAACCCACATATACATACATACATTCGTGCATTTACGTGTGGGGTCATATGACTGCTAAATAATAGCTTTACCATTCGATCATTTGAGAAAAATGTAGCTGGGATTCCATTATGTTGAAAAATGAGAGAGTCTTGCCCTGATATATTATTAACACATTCTTTTCGCGCTTTCAGGCGATTCATTTATAGGATACGGCACAACGACCCATACCAACTAAAGAAAGATTATACAAAAGTTATGCCTCAATACACAAAATGCCTCAATTTGCTATACTAACACACGGAAATTGTGCAGCAGAAATTTCCAATCAAGTACAATGTATGCAAGACTATTTGAGGTGAGAGTCGCATTTATATACAATGCGGATCGATCCTCGCTAGTCAGTTTGCCGTCGTACTCTGATGACGATCATGGAGTGTTGAAACGCGTCAGTGCGTGCAGCTGGCGGTAGTTTTGCTGTTGTTCGAAGACTGGTTAAATATAATGGGATTGATGTGTACTTCAAGCACGAAAACTTGATTTAAAGAATTGCTCCACAATTGTATTAAAACTGATATAAAATTCTTACGACTCTTTACACCTTTATCAAATCGGAGACAAATTTTTACTTAACTTGGACTAGAAATCAACTTGGCGTTCAGCAAATAACTACCTGCATTTTACTAGCTGGAGTAAGAGAAATTCCATTAACAGTCTGCTTTTCATCACCATGCACGACTGATGTCTGCTTATTCGCTTTCGGCTGTCTGTTAACTAGCCTGTGTGCTTGACTCGCGGAAGCCGCCTCCTTTAATAGATAACCGGCACAAATCTGCTCATCAACGTGAACTTCTGCGTGAATGCCTTCGCTTGATAATTGATGGCCACAAACATTCATTAGATGACTGCGCAGATCGAACAAAACATCGTCTGGCACCGGCAAAAAGCGAGTCAGTGGCCGCGCCTTGATAACGCAGATAAATTAAGCAAACGTTGCAAATAAACAAGAATAAGAGAAATACTTTTTTAAATAAAAGCAAAAGTGAACAGAATTAAATATGTGAACTAAAATATTTAACAATCTGTCAAAGCATATTTATATATATGCAGTATCATTAAATAAATTAAATTTTGCGTGATAACTATTCACGGATAACTCTTTACATTCCACTATTTCAAATCGTAAAGAAATAAAAACTCTCAATTTTCCAAGACGCCACACGTAATTTGTTGGGCTTGTTGTTGTTGTTGCAATAGGCATTGCCCAATCGGTTTTAATGTCAACAGCGAAACATATTCGGCTACTTTCTCACGCGAAGCTCAAAACCAACATAACAAAGCAGAAAATGATTATTCATTCGAAACTTAAGTTATTTCCTCTGGTAATCGATGTGATAAGTCAAAACAACTCACAAAAATGTAAAACCGGTATAAGCAAATCAGCGCACTATAGACAGAGTGTTAATCTCGTCTAGAACTGAAAGTTAGAGATAAAAAAGGAGCATTCTTCACCTTTGTTCGCCCGAAACGTTCTTTTGAAATATTCCCGCATAAAAACCAGATGATAACGAAAAGCACACTGGAATAATAACAATGCTAGCAACGCCAATATCATTTTATTTAACCAGTCGTCGAACAACACAAAAAACCTACCGCCAGTCTTATCAATATTCCACAGCTATTTGTCGAACAACGGGAATGTTGAAATTAAGACCCACTTAGTTAGTGGTGCACATTATAGAGCATTAAGACAAGAATGTTAATTTCGCGCGCATTTATTGCATGAATCCCTTTCATGGAATTATTTGTTAGGTATGGTGAACACAGTGACGAGTTAGCTCCAACACCACAACGAGAACATTTCAATGTCAGCAATAAAAATGTGTAAGTTGACGAAAAAATACGGTTTATACTAACTGGCAACCTATCAATACGAGGCATTAAATTGACTAAAATTCAAGTAACATTAGTCAATTGGACGAGGCAATCTCCAATAGGTAAATGAATAAAAGTAGTAGTAGAATCAACATAATATAAAGTAATTCATTTTATAAATTCAAAGCAGATTCTCTTTGCACACTCACTCACATACACAAACACACACACACACACATACACACATATATATATATATATATATATATATATATATATATATAAGAATAACCAAAAATAAAAGTTGGTATATGACATTAAATATGGCAGAAGTGGCGCAGTGGGCAGAGCCGCTTAATTTCAATGCAAATGAGCTCTGGTTCGAACCAGGCCTACAATAAGCTGTGGGCAGTTCTTGATGAGTTTCTAATAAGGACGAAACCGGTCTACTGGATGAACAACTTTTAATATCTGATGCAAAATTGAGTTTAGACAGACAATATATATATATATATATATATATATATATATATATATATATATATATATAGTGTGTATTTATATATTATGTCAAAATAAACGAAACTAGATAGCAAACATCTTTCATTAACTAGGCCCGTTCGGCATTACTAGGCACTTAACAATAGGTGTTAAATTGCCGCAGAGAAGATGTGAACCAAATAGCATTTGGTTGTGTATTAAAACTCCTCCTCCATGTTAACGAAGCCGCGTATGGCACGCAATCTTCGGCATCATGTCAACTTATGCTTTTCATTATTCTGTCTTTCACAAGAATCAATTTCAACCTAAAGTTCCAGCTAGATATTCCCGACTTGTTATTATAAGGCAGACATCATGTAACCCAGGGAAATGATATTGTACAACAGTAGAAAGGCGGTGTTCCAAAATAATTAAACCGGTCTATCAGATAAATTTCAATTGCCAATTTCTTAATATTTAGTTTAAATTGACTATATAAAAGTATAAATGTACATATATCAATATATATAATAAAATAATTCTATCCCCAATCCAATCAATCAAATAAACTCAGGTGGCGTGGCGATTCTCTTTTAACTACAGATTGGGTACGGGCAATACTTAAAGAATTCACAGTAATGGCGCAACCAGTCTACTGGCTGAATTGCATTTGCAACTTTGTATAATGATTAGTTATGACTGAGAGATTAGAACATAAGGGGATTGGTGTTTATATTAAGATCACAAATTTGATTTAAATAACTTTTATCACCTCCCGCGCAACTGATGTTCATTCAATTATATAAATGTTCAAATAAATAACACGTCACATATACATATATAGACAATACAATTTAAAAATAATTGATTGCGCGGGTGGTGGTAACAATGCCTTAAATCAAGTTTGCGAGCTTGAAGTAAACACCAAACCCATTGTATTTAACCAGTCTTCGAAAAACATAACAAAACTACCGCCAGCCGCAACGCACTGATGCGTTTCGACCTTCCATGATCATCATGAAGCTCGCAAACTTGATTTAAAGCATTGTTACCACCACCCGCGCAATCAAATATTGTTAAATTGTATTGTCTATATATGTATATGAGGCGAAAGCTGCAAACAGTTAATGTTCGTGACTGTATATTAATTGTGCAGCCGACATTTCCAGTCAAGTTTAATGTATGCAAGACTGCTAGAGTTGAGAGCCGCATATCTAAATTTGATTTCCATATATATTCAATGCGGTTTGATCCTCGATAGTCAGTTTGCCGTCGTACTCTGATGATGATCATGGAAGGTCGAAACGCATCAGTGCGTTGCGGCTGGCGTTAGTTTTGGTATGTTGTTCGAAGACTGGTTAAATACAATGGGGTTGGTGTTTACTTCAAGCTTGCAAACCTGATTTAAAGCAAATAACACGTCTCCAGGTAGCTTGGTGTTTGTTCTATAATTACAGAATGTGGGTGGCTAGTTGGAAGTTTAGGTCTAAGTATTTGCCACATAGGCTTCACATAAAAGATAGGCTAACCATGAAACAATAGCATATAACTAAAAATGGTGTATAATGTGCGGCAGGGTGACTCAGTAGTTAGAACAGCATATTTAAAGCAAAACTGCCAAGGTTCGAACACTGTCTGCGGCAAAACCTGGAAAGTACGTGATGAGTTCCCAATAAGGACAAAACCGATCTACTGGATTTGTTGTTAAAATCAAGTTTACGAGCTTGAGGTAAACGCCAATCCCATTATATTTACGCAGTAGTTGAACAACACAATAAAAATACGGTCAATTTTGCATTGTTGGTCGACGACTGATAAAATACATTGGAACTGATGTTTACTTCAAACTCGCAAACTTAATTTAAAGAATTGTTACCATCACCTGCGCATTTAATGATAATTAATATAAATTAATGTTATTTGACATTCCAAATTATTTAACAAAAATTCGGAGATTTACTGTGTTTATATGCGATTTTACCACAAGATCAATATTTCCAGCTGGCAAATAATTTCTGTTTCCCTACTCTCAAATATATTTTTCTCACAAATATTATTCATTTTCGGTGTCAAAGTCAGGAGCTAAACACTCCTTCAGTCAAAATCTGCATACAACTAAAAAATGCTTTCACTGCAATAAAGGCTGACTAAACGCTTCAAATGCCTAAATAACTGTTTACTAAGAATTACACATAGTGCATAGATAGAAATGGTTTTGAGTGTCATGTTAGTTTATGATGTGTTTCGAAATGCCTTATGTCGGGTCTTCTTTTATTTACATTCTATCGCAAAATGCACACTGGCTAGTTGTTTATAATTTATCAATTGTACAAAGAATACAGCACATATGTCAACAATAGGAAGACGAACATGCCCATGGAGGCAAACAAAAGCCTAACAAGTGAACATAACAACGCTGGACACTGTAAATGCCGCCGACAACATGGAAATGTAAACCGCTTTCCGCGTGTCATTTTATCATTGTGACCTGAGCATAAACTATTAGCGTGCTATTCAAAACAACTTTTTGATGACTCAATTCACACAGGATATGGTTCGAAAGACACGAAACAACATTAAATCGGCAAAAGCCAAGAAAACTCCTTGAAGTCACGTTTTAACCAAGAATTACTCCCACAAGAGTTGATGTTATCAGAGTAAGAGGTCAAAATGTCCTAACTTCAGAAGGTGCAAATGAAACGAGTAAGCAGCATTTGTTTATGCGTTAAATGTAAATTTCTTAAAATATAGCTCATAAACAATAATTGATTGCGCGGGTGGTGGTAACACTTCTTTAAAGTACAATGTATGCGAAACTACTAGAAGTAGGCGTCGCATATCTAATTTTGTTTTCCATATATTTGCAATGCGGTTTGATCCTCGCTAGTAAGTTTGCCGTCGTACTCTGATGATGATCATCCATGGTCAAAACGCGTCAGTGCGTGCGACTGGCGGTAGTTCTGCTATGTTGTTCGACGACCGGTTAAATACAATGGGATTGGTGTTTACTTGAAGCTCGCAAACCTGATTTAAAGAATGGAGTTTATAGCTTGATTTAGTTCTAAGAACAAATAAAAATCATCATTGTTAGTTTCTAACCATTGATTGAAAGAATAAAATTTGCGACAAGAGGCATTGCATAATTTCCTGATGTGTTGTAACTATCATAGAATTGTTCCCAGTTCCTCCTTTAAAGGAAAGATTTTCGCGTCCCCTTATTAGTCCACAGTTCAATACACATTGTGAAGACAAACTAATAAAGCTTTGTTAGTTTGACTTTATTTCTTGTGATGAACTGTAGACCGATGAGGAGACCGGAAAATCTTTCGCTGAAAAGAATAACAGGGAACAACCCAGAGTTAGTTACACAGATCAGGAATTTAGTAGTATCCGCACTTAGTTATTTCATGTTGGAAAATAAAGCATTCAGACAGATTTGTATGAATATTAGTTTATATTGACATATGTAAGTAATTAATGGGTCAGGTGTTTATATCAAGACAGCAACCTTGATTATAATAATTTTTATCACCACCCGCGCAACCAATGTCCGTTTAATTTGGATTTGCACTGTGTTTGTTCTGCAATTTTGGAATGGTGAAACAGCCCAAAATAAGTAGAAGTCTGAAATCACGCGAGATGATAATACTACCACAGTTAATTATTGCTGTATTCGTCTGTTCCATGATTCCCTAACGGTTTTTTACCGCTACATTCCTTCAAATTATTCATGAAAAGTGACACAATAGATTAGGTCAATTCATATACGTTTCCTAACAGGATGACATGCATGTCAAACGTCATACAATCCGCTCCAATATCAAATTATTTTTCCGGCATTAGTGGTGTTCTGCCTAGTTTTTAATAGAATATACAGCTAGTTGTGACTCGATGTAGCGTATATAAAGCTTGAAATCGGCTTATATTAATTTTAACCGCTAAATTTCTTCGTTAACGCGAGACCAGTTAGATAAATGCATTTTCCATCATGCAGAGAAATACGGGAACATCAGTGATTGATTTCTGACAGCAGCAATTATGTGTGAATGCATCCAAACTCTTTAAACTACCTTTTCGATGTAGTTATGGCTAAGTTTACCTGATCGTTCCATGGAGAATAGATTAGTAGTTTAGGTAGACCTGATGAGTTCAACAGTCCTGGCGATATCATGCAGATAGCGGAAATAAAAGACGAGCACTAGGCTCCTTTTAACTGGCATAAATTGTCCAAATGACTCGAAACCTTTGGTCATGAGCACATAATATCTTAAGACAAAAATTATGTTGAGTGGAGCCTTGTCACCAGGTGTTAACGATTATTAAAATCAATTTTGCGAGCTTGGTATAAACACAGATCCCATTGTATCTAATCGGTCGCACAGAATAGCAAAACTACCACCAGTTTCACGTACGTACTTGTATGCATGCATGCATGTGTATATGCATTCAATATACATTTGTGCATATAATCAGTGTATGTTAATTTTTTCATGCATGTGTGGTTGTGTGTGCATGTGGGTTGTAATATATAAAGTATACATACATATGTACATGTACGTAGTTAAATACATCTACTTTATATTAGCCGGCTATTATGGCTATTAGACATCAATTCGGTTGTCGTAATGCAAGAAATAAGAAAATTTTCGAGGCGTAAATTACGGCAGGATAGCACTATTTTCTGCATAATTAATTTTTTATAGTAAAGGATATATCTCGGTATTTTCTGCTGATAATGAAAGAACAATTAAAACACAAGTTATTTAACATACGCTTGCAGAAGCTCTTAAAAGTGTCCAATTTATGTTAATTTGAAAAGGGGAGTTCAGGTAAATGATTAATTTTAGATACGGATTGTGGCGGAGAACTAATATATATATATATATATATATATATATATATATATATATATATATATATATATATATATATCTATTCATTGTACTCTTCCTGTGTGCAAAAACAAAAAGAAATTTTATCAGATATAAGAAATATTTCTTTCGCATTGTATTCTCAAATATCTACTAATGAGCATATCTTTATATATAAATTGGAAAGCAAAACAATATAGAAATATGTGAACATAGAGAGAGTGTGAAAAACAGAAACCAATCAAATTTCGTGCGTCACATCTAGTTCAAGCTCAATGCTTGTACGTGCTTCTTCTGCCTACATAAATCCTGCTGCAATTTGTTTATCCATAAGGCTTCGTATGTGGCTAGCCCCTTTTTGTTTTTGCATTTAGTAATTACTTTGAATGCTACGTCTGGAGAACATACGTGCGATGTTTCGATGATGTGTTGCGCAATAGCAGACGTGTATTCACCATTTGATTAAAAACAGGCGTTTAAGTTGCAACGTTCTCTCATTCGAGTAATTAACCGTCTGTTCGATCGGCCTACGTAAGTTGATCGATAACTTGCGCAAGTATATTGGTAAATAATATTTGATATCGACATTAACGGTTGTTTCTCTTTGATTGCTGGTAAAGGCAAGTGTGTTACCTTAAATAACACTCGTAGTTTGGCTGCATTAAATGTGCGTGTCAATGCTGCTTCAACTTTCTTTTGTGCCATTCGGGAAACTGCATCCCCTTTAAATGGGATGTTCAGGTAGACTGTTTTCTTTTCTGGCCCATAATACGTCTTTTTCTGTTAAATTCTATTTTTAATAATTGATTCAATTAATTGTCTGGGATAGCCATTAGACATTAAATCGTTAATTACTTTATTATATTCATTTTCTTTAGAATCTTGACTAACCAACCTGTCAATTCTTGAAATATATATATATATATATATATATATATATATATATATATATATATATATATATATATATATATTCAATTCGTACTAGGTTATGCGCACCTAGTAATTAATTAGTTCATATATGACCAGAAGTATAAATCAAAAACTGCATGATCGGAACGTATAATCTCGTGCACAGTGCGTTAAAGCAATTATTGTCAGCCATTTTAAAATGCTATCGTCACAGAAACTAATTTTGATATATACAATCGGAGTATAAAATTAATAATTGAACAACGGGACTTTAGTTTCTCGAATGTGAATCCTATTTAACATTTAATTACAAAGTGAAGCTACGCTAAAACACATGGCAACAAACAGAGATGGAACTAGCTATTAGTCAATCTCAGTTCAAACTCTTTTTAGTTACACTTAATGCTTGCATGTGCTCAAAGTAACCTTTGGCTCAAAATTAAACAATGATATACTACCTGTCCCTCCCCATCAATAAAGTGATAAAATTGACATAATCTGTCGTTGCATGGATGATGTCAATTATTTAAAACAATCTCACCTCTCTTTTAGGCGCGCTCGGACGCATTCTCGGCTGTGGAATTGACGGAGGACTTCCACACTCACGCCTTTCATGCCGCCGATTTCCACATTCATCCAAAGGTGACTCAATAACGCCACGATTCAGCGGAGATAGTTCTGATGAAACATTTTCTGCCCAATCCGCACATTTTTGATTTGCCAACGCTATACTAGGAGTTACCGGACTGGTTTCACTGGCAGGGCTTATTGAGTTGTAAACATCTGTCACGGGCACATGCACTCCTATATTGCTGTCGAGTATTTCAATTGCATTATGACCAGATGTCTGCTGAAATGATGAAGGAGCTAGACATCGATTTTCCACCATCATAGGTTCATAGACTTTTGAGTTATTATCAAGGATTTCTCCAGTTGTATTGTTATTTGTAAGAGAACTTTGCCTCATTGTGGACATTTTTAGTCCCGGTAATGGGCCAGCTCGACTAGTGGTGTTAGCTAATGGTGGCAGCTTGCATATTAACCCGCTATGATGGTTATTGATAGGTATCTCTATTGTACCATCTTTTAAGTCAAGATTGCCAGTTCTATCATCAGTGTTGCCAGTCTGAATGGCAGAAACAGGATTTTTTCTTGTAGCCTGCCTTGTAGTTGACTCAGTCGTTTGGACAGGGCAGGTGAAAGACCAATTTGATGGAGGTGCATTAGCTCCGAGCACAGGCTATCGGTTAATCAAAAATGTGTTATTTAATATAGTAAAAATAGTTCATCAGTGAAAAACTTCACATGTTTTACAAATTTACGATATAAATTATTAGAATTATACATGAAATTTTAGAACCAATTTTGTTTTTTGTCGAAAATAATGAAGAACACTTCTTGCGCAAGAAATGTTAATGTATCATAATGATAAATTGAAATTTAAATAAATTAATTACAGTTGCAAATCCAATAACGAATGTAAGTAAGTAAAATTTGATGTAATGACAGACTAGACGTTTCGAGGAATAAGGAGAAAACGTCAACCCATACTAGGCTTCCTTTTCAATCAAGTTTGTGAGCTAGAGATAAACACTAATCACATTTAATCCAATCAGTCGCGCAACAGCAAATCTGGCGTCAATCACACGTACTGACACGTTTCGATCTCTTATGATTATTATCAGAGCACGACGACAAAATAAATAACGAGGTTCAAACCGCAATTCATATATAAGGTATAGAAAATAAGATATGCTGTTCGCACTCCGAGTAATCTCTCAAAAACTGTATTTGACTAGATATGTCGACTGCACAAACAATGTTCATGGAAAACGTCTTATGTTGAGAACCGAATGTGTGTATTTGACCCTCGTTAAACAGTTTTCCGACGTGCTCTGACCAATGAAGATCGAAACACATTAGTACGTGGAATTGACGCCAGCGTGGCTACGTTGTGCGACTGGATAGATACATTGGAATTGTTGCTTGTCTCAAGCTTGAAAACGAGATTTTAAGAACTGTTATCACCACCTACGCAATCAATTTTTACTAAATTGTATAACATATACACTTGTGGCGAATACTGCATAAATATCTTCTTCGTGATTGCATGCAGATGATGCGAGACTTCTTGGCGAGAGATCCGCATTTTTCGTACCTTGTATATACATTATGGTTTGATCCTCGTTAGTCGGTTTATCATCGTTCTCTGATGATGATCATGAAGTTCGGAGCCCATCAGTACGTCTGACAGGCGTTATTATTGATACGTTGTGCGACTAGGTAGAAACAATTAGATTGATTTAAAGAATTATTATCACAATCTGCCCAATCAACGAGCTATTAATTATATATAAGACTTTGTGCTTACTTGGAAAATATTCTAAGCATATTAAATCTGTAATCCTACATAACAAAATGAGTTAAGTTTACACACAATTAAAATCTCGTGCTTACAACTATATATCTGAGCGCACTGGATATTTATTTATATATTTTTAGATATTTTAGATACAAAGGGAATGAAATACCACAGACAGAAATACAGAGTATCAAATGCATATCTAGTAAGCCAAAAACTATTAAAAAATAAAGGTCTCGCACTCAACATCAATAGAGCAAATTCTGCATGCTTCGAAGGAAACATGTTGTGCAACAGATAATAGACTTCTTTTGAATGTATGCGCAGTGCGAGCTGCATAAGATGAATCTCCGTGATTTACTTTCGCGGGACGTTGCTCTATCCTATCAGTTTCTAAAAGATCCGATTGATCCCTATTTCCAAGTACGTATCGATTTTTTCTTCATTTTGGCTGGGAGCAGATTTTTTTCCTTTCTTTCGAAGACTTCAACATCGTTCATACTAACCCCCTGGAAATGAGGTACGATCTAATCTTCGTTGACTGGCGAAATTTCGAAATGACATTTCCCATAACATCACAGACACAGTACGATGCTAGCAATAGCAGATGTAAGCAAATGTGATAATCTCGTTGCCAAACAGTTAAATTTATATTTTAATTTTTGACTCACCAATGGTTTTTAAAAAAAGAATTGCTCTCACTAACTTAACTTTATATATGCATGTGCATGGCGCACACGAAAACCTCCAATCAACAGCTATATATATATATATATTATATATATATATATATATATATATATATATTATATATAGTACAAATGGCAGACCAACCCTTACCTCAGTACAATTGCAGTTATCTCAAACTTGCGGTATACATAAACTCATCTAGTGTACATAATGCTGGAGGACAAGGGAGAAAGTATCGAGCATTTGTGGTATAAGTGTAATGTTGCAATGTCATGGTAATTAAAATTAAAATTCAAAATTGAAAAAACACGAAAAAATTGATTGTCAGATACTATTTTTTGACGAAGAACTATTATATATATATATATATATATATATATATATACAATTGTGTATTAGTTGTTGCGCACCTAGTAAAAATTAGTTCAAGTATAGCTCGAAGAACAAAACAAAACAAGTTATATCGATAGAAAGAGGGTGAAGGCCAGAGCAATGCTTAAGTTAAAACTAAATAAAGAAAGAAATGAAGAGATAGTAAGGACAAATTATACGTCTATAATAGCTAATAATACGCACGTTCCTAAGTTAACAAACTTATAGAAATAATTGTATGTTAATATATGTCCATGTATATATATATATATATATATATATATATATATATAATATACACTTATAAATTTATAAGTAGTATATATATATGTATTACTAACACAAATAAGCATCTGTTTCAAGAAATATAAGCAACAGTGTGAATTTATATATATTTGTGACCAAATCTTACATAAATATATACGAAACGCATAAATATCTATGTTTATAGAACTTATAGATATTTATTCATATATAACAATAATATAAGCAACATTGTGAATCAAATGTCTCCAATCAGAATATGGCTTAGTAACATCTATATTTAAATTTTAATGATTATTATATGTTAATATAATTTGTTTTATTTATTAATTTTAATCTAATTATATTTATTTCAATTATATATGTATATATTTAAATTAAAATATTTGGTTCACGAAAATGAATTTCTATAGTGATATTATAGTATTATGCCAAATCATGCTAAGTTTAAATTATGCAATTGCGTATTAGGTGTTGCGCGCCTAATATTTATTTTATATAGTGAGTTGGCTTTGAGGTCGTATTGCGAAGACTTTATATGATGTCAGCATCACTATTGCAGGTTTATACATTAGTATAAGAGATTGTACCGTCCAATTGTCCCATATTCCTCACCGAAATATATAGTGGGCATAGGACGTAATACCAGCCCCTTCTGATGAGTCGCCGGTATGCACGAAATGAATGTGCACGATATTAGACTTTCCGTTCATGCCAACTTTGTTTGTCCTTCTGGTTATATTTGAAATAATTTGTTACTAGGTGCGCAAAACCTAATACTCAAGTGTGAATCATGTTTGAACAATGGATTAATATGTTTGTGTAAACTTTTTTTCCATTTAGACTCACTAAAACGATACATTATCTTGCTTCGGCAGTTAAACTCAGCAGGTGGAGCGTACACTCGTGAATGCAATATATGATTATATTTGGCAAGTCTTACCTTGGAATACATTTTTTGCTTATATGAAACTTAAATGATTTATTAAGAAACATAGACATGAGAATACCTCGTTAGAAGGAATGCAATACATAGATACGCCTTAGCACTTCAAGAACTAAGAGATCAAATTAAAGCCGCCCTAAGTAATATGTGTTATCATTTAGAGTTTAAGATTCGTGAATACAGTATGCTTGTAAATAGAAGCTTGCACAAAGCCTTAATCTGACCATATTGGTTTTTCATGATATTGATTTGCATCTATTCATTGCCTATGCCTTGTTTGACCAAATATTTATCGGGTTTGAAGTATGATAATTCTACGTATACGAATAAATCTTATACTTAAGTACCTTAGAAATATTTGAATTTAAAACACTGTATTCGATAGCAATGGTTAAACTTTCTTGAAGTAATTCTTTTAATCAACTTTGCAAGCTTGATATAGTCACCAATCGGATTGTATCTATCCAGACACACAACGTAATTAAACTACCGTGAGTCCCAGACTGACGAGTTTCGACCTTCCATGATCATCATCAGGGTGCGACGGAAAACTGACTAGCGAGGATCCAATCGCAAGTTATGGAAAACCAGATATGCGGCTCTTGCTTCTAGTAGTCTTGCATACATTTCACTTCACTGGAAATTTCTACTGCTTAATTTATATATGCTTAGGGTTTTAATCCACGCTAGTCCGTCTGTCGTAGTGCTCTGATGATGATTATGGAAGGTCAAACGTATCACTACTTGTGACTGGCAGTAGTTTAGCCATGGTGTGCAACTGATTAGATACAATGGGATAGTCGCTTATATCAAGTTCGCAAAGTTGATTTAAGGAAATATTACCAATACTCCCGCAAACAACGATTGTTAAAATGTATAATTGAAGTAATTTAACCATTTTTGGTACTTCAAGTCGAATTTAGATGTCACTACAAAATATAGTCACTTGCAAAAAAGTTGTTAAAAAATTTTGTAAGTCAAAAATTTATGTTATATCTCAATTTAAATCACACATGACTAAAATAACTTTGCCTAGGTATCGGCTCAACAGGGTTGTCTTTGCCTTAAGTAGGTGTACATTTTCTCTTTCGCTCAGAGCATAATTTCGGTATTCTGTATGGATTCTTTTCTAATTATCTATGGCAAATATTATCTGCGGTCAAATGATTCATGACTATTATATGCGCTAACTTAGGTTTTCTTTTCGATAATGTGCACAAATATAGTATATTGCAATGATCCGTTTTACCGCATTACTCAGCCAATAATTAATTGAATTTAGATCTAGGTGCCAGATTTCACAGGTAACCAATTAATGAATGAGAAATCGCAGTTTCTGAATAACTGCGCCATAAGGACAATAAAGAGTGGGAATAGAGCTCATTTGGTATGTGAACAATCTAGGCCTGAAGTCTGTATGTTTAAAAAAGATGAACATCACCTAATTAATTAAATGACGTATTTAAAAATTTCATATGGGAATAAACAATTAAAAACCTGTTTTCATTATGTAAATATAATAGTAAATTAAGCATTTGCATCCAAATTTTTTTCCTTGAGACCAATTACAAATTTAGGAATATGAAAATAAAACAACTTTAAATATTAAATGAAATTCACATGAGCAACTTTTGCAACCCCTAATACATACTTGCATATATATTAGGTCTCCGCAACAAACAGTATTTAACTGTTATATATTGAATTGAATGATGTCATGCTTACTGCGAAATATGATAACTGATATCGATCAAGGCCAGAGTGTATGGATTTACTGGAATAACAGGTGTTCAGAAATTGTTGTAATTCTCAATTTCGGTGAACTATAGCATAAATTGATATCCATCATGTTGGTACCATGTTCTGACTCGGAAACCATAGTGTTAGTACCATGTACCTTTTCGGTACAATAATGTTGGTATCGGTTACTAACACAATAGCCATAGTGTTAGTATTCTTTACAGACTCGGTATATATATTATATAGTGTGAGTTAGCATTGAAGTCGCATTGTCGTAGATTTTATATGATGTTAGCTTCACTATTGCAGGTTTACACATTCATCTAGGAGATTGTATCGTCCTATTATCCCACATTCTTCATCCAAATATATAGTGGTTAAAGGGTGTAATACCGGCTCTTACTGATGAGTCGCCAGTAAGCACGAAACGAATGTGCATGAGATTATACTTTCTGTTCATGCTGCCTTTAGTTTATCCTTCTGGTCAGAACTGAACAAATTTGTTACTAGGTTCGCAACACCTAATACATACTTGCATATATATTAGCTCTCCGCAACAAACAGTATATAAATGATAATACCTTGTCAGTAGCTAGTTCTATCGGTCGACAACTAAGGTTGTTCTGTTTTTCCGTCTCTTTTGCAGCATAACGCCAACCCAGTTCACCATGCTGTTGGTTTATTGGATGCATAGATAATCCATGGTTTGCTGAGTCAGGACAGTGCTTATCGGCTGAATTTGCGCCATCAATGTGCATCGCCGCATTGGAACCGACAATGCATGCCATTTTGTCTGGTATTGAACGACTCAATGAGAGGGAGCAGTTGAATTTCTCCTCAGGAGGCGAGAAACTAGCCGCATTTGTGAAGTGCTTTTCGCTGGGTGAAATGATGGCTTGGCCATTAGGTAAACGTGGCGACAGTTCTATGCCTACTGGCGGTCGGTGGCTTTCAGGAGCTGTGCATGCCGATGCTGGAGCAATTAAATAAATAAGCGAAAGAAATCAACAGTATGCAATCATTAAAAAAATAAAGTAAAACCAAATTAGCGTCCAAAGAAATTTTTTGACATGCTCACAAAACAAGGGAAAAATCAATATTCATCAAGTGAGAATATACGTGGTATGAAGCAATGCTTTACATAGAGACAAATTGATAGAACGAAGGAGAAGATGTGTGTTTACCGATTTACAAATAAACGAGAAATTAAGATGTATGAAATATATACATGATTCTAAATACAGAACATAAATTATATATTGATCATATTATGTTTATTGGTGATGAACAAATCCAAATTGTTCGTAGAATCTGGAACATAGTGTTGAAACCGACTGATTGATGAAAGCTTGTATGTCTGTGTTTAATGACCAATGACTTATGCGAACAGAAATAGACACTTTTCTATTATTTAACGATCATTGATTGCGCGGTCCGTGATAACAGTTATTTAAATTAACGTGGCCAGCTTGAGAAAAACAACAATTAAATTTTTTTAAAACATTTTTATTACAAACTTAGCATCGTATAATGTAGAAAAGGCATTTCATTCATAAAGACAAATCCAGACTACTGGACAAATTGGTTTTATATATATTATACGATGCTTAGTTTATACGGAAAAATGTTTGTCTAATAGAAGTGTTGTTTACATGAGGCTCGCAACCTTCATTTATATAAATAACGATAGAAACTATTATGAATTATGTATTGCATACTTAGTAACTCCTTAGTTCAAAAGAAACCAAAAGCGTATCCTAAATAAGAATAAACAATGTACACAAACGTTTCGTGTTAACTCAAAAGTGCGAGTCAGTATTACACCCTAAACTATAAATGTATAAACAATATATGCTGGTTAACAAATTTCGGGAATTTTGACGGTGTAATCTTGTAAACGTTCTTGCATTAAGGCAATAATTCAAACCGTAACAGATAAAATTGTAATCGATGTTATTTCAAAGCAAAACCATTATGCGATTTACGTAGAAAAACTTGAGAAGAAACACAGCTCAAAATTTTAGAGAAAATCAAGCATTTTGAATACTTGCTACACTCAACCGGTATCAGCTATCACTTATTCGTATTAATACTGACAATATTCAATAAAAATCTAGCGGAAATATGTTCATATTTGCAAAGAACCACTATATATATATATATATATATATATATATATATATATATATATATATAGATATAATTACGTATTAGATATTGTGTATCTAATATAAAGTTAGTTTAAAGAGGACCAGAAGAGTAAGCTCAAGTGAGCATGAATAAAAATATAATATCGTGTACAAATGTGTCTCGCAAGAAAAACATACATACATACATACATACATACATGCGAAAATACATACGTAAATACATATATGCATACATACATACATACAAGCATACATACATACATACATACATACATACATACATACATGCATGTATACATATATACATACAATAGTTGTTCTAGAATAATGAGATTGATTCACATTTCCAGGTACACGCTGTGTCAGTTTGCGTGGTGAGTGGTTACTGACTGGTCTTATTACTCCGAAAGCTACCACAAATGTAGTACTACTAACTGAAATTGATGGATTGTTAATTATTGGCGACTGTTTAACAATGTTTCGATATCTCATTTCCGGTACCTACCACAAATATGTATCTGCAATCATAAATCACAAAAGACACATTCAGGCAAATGCAGTAAACTCGATTGAAACAACTCTTTATATATATATATATATATATATATATATATATATATATATATATATATATATATATATATTATTTAAGACTCACTGAATTTTAGGAAAATCTAAAGAACTCAATAACTAATCAACCGTATGCACAAACAAATATGTATGTGAACAGATATATATATATATATATATATATATATATATATATTTCTTACATATAGTTACTCAACCATCGCTCTTTCAGTTCATTATCAGAATTACCCAATTCAAGAATCACGTTATCCCATTCAGTGAGCAATCAGTTATGAGAAGAGTGATGATAAAAATATCAAACCAATGCAGCATTTCAGTAAAGCTGCAATATATATATATATATATATATATATATATATATGGCGAAAGCTGTAAATACGTTAATATTGACATATGTAAGTAATTAATGGATCAGGTGCTTATATGAAGTTTTGACAAGTTTTTTGACGAATGGTTAAATACAATAGGCTTGGTGTTTACTTCAAACTCGCAGATTTGATTTAAGTGTTTTATCTATATATGTGGCGAAAGCTGCAAAAACGTTAATGTTCGTGACTGCACAGAAATTGTGCAGCCGACAATTCCAGCCAGGTTCAACGTATCCGAGACTACTAGAGGTGAGAGCCGGATACCTAATTTAGATTTTCATATATTTGCATTGCGATTTGATATATGAACAATACGATTTAAGCTTTAGTCACCTTGGGCTTTTGTTTGGCTGTGCATAATGATGATGATGATGATGATGATGATGGTTTCATTCACGCTTATCAGTTTGCCGTCGTACTCTGATGATGATCATGGAACTACGAAACGCGTCAGTACGTGTTACTGGCGGTAGTTTTACTATGTTTTACGATATTAAATACAAACCACTAGATTTATGATTATGACTGGCTAGTTTTATAACAGCCTTCATGTCACTTGTGCACATGAATGTAACCGTTAGGTATTAAGTTACATATAATAATAGACATTAAAATCTATTTATGTGAACCTACAGTCAATATATGTTAATTTAGCCTTCGCACGCGTCAAAATAATTGTTTAATACATAACACATACAATAAGGATAAGCAACGACGATCTCAAAAAATAGGAAGGAAAAAGGTAAAAAAAACATGTACATGATTAAAATGTTGCAAAATAATAAGCTTAATTAAAATATGAAATAAAATAATTTATTGTAAGGCAAGAAAATTATGAAAATTAACTAACGGAAAAATGAAAAATGTAATGGAAACGACTAATTAAGATCAATGTCCCTCAATAGGCGCTCAAATCACTAAGAGCCCTAAACTAATAGATCCAATTAGATAACAAATAAAGAACGAAATTTGGACGAAATGTAGCCTCAATAATTGACTAGACAATCATAAGCTTATTATCCATTTAATATGCCAATCTTAATCCAGTCTTCTCAATCTTTTCTGAAACAACCTGCAGATTCAGATTGGTGCCATCTATTCTACCTAACGTTAGTTGTTGTTCTGCTCTAAATCGAATAAGACGATATTCCCACCGCTGCCTCATTCAAAGTAACATCTCTTGAATTCATTTCAATACATTTCACACCAAAGATCGACATTCTGTTACGATTAAATATCGCTGTCTACAGTCATCCTTGTTAATAGTGTGTCCAGTATCCACTACCTGATCAGATTTAGTAATATGTACATGCAAGCAATTCTATGTTATCCTCTTCTTACCTTGATTGGACGCATGGTTTCACCAACATACCTGAGACACCAATCATTGCACGTGATTTAATAAAATTATGGCCTATTTGGGGGATCAATTTTTCTATTCGGTTTTGGAGTTTGGGGCCTAGGGTAAGGGAATGCTTTAAAAATGTTCTTATATTGTATTTTAAAGCTACTGATTCTACTTACTTGTATAGTTTACTTTCTGGTAGAACAATGCTCCTACGATACTCCCTTGCTCTATCTGATTTTATGTACCTCAAATTATGACTATATTTTCTTACGACATCCATCGTTGGTGCTTCTAATAAATTACGAGAGTAACCATTTTACCTGAATATTTCACACAGTTTTCATCATTCCAGCTACCTATGTTTTGTGTCTGTGAGACTAAGACTTCTGATTGTTAATGATTTCAATATACACATTTACATCCGGTACGGATGATCTGATTTGAAATTAAGGGGGACCCCAATTAAATAATTTTCTTATAAATATATTTCTAATTTCTAAGCATTTATAACTAACACGAAAGCCAAAAACGGTAATACATCTGATGACTCATCTTCAATCACAATTTGTTTTTCAATCATTTAAATAGTTCATTTGAAATTGTTCACCACATAATTATTATCACGTTTCCAGAACACTAATATGTCATCCAAGAATCGTAGAAACAAGTTAGG
The DNA here is from genome assembly GCA_029291075.1 of Eudiplozoon nipponicum. NCBI lineage: Eukaryota > Metazoa > Platyhelminthes > Monogenea > Mazocraeidea > Diplozoidae > Eudiplozoon > Eudiplozoon nipponicum. Next base: position 55,309 of record JAQBSW010003536.1, read on the forward strand.
CTTCAGTGGTCTTATCTAAACGATAATTTTCCAAATAATACGCACGAATACTTTGATAATCCATTTCTCTCATTCGCCTTTATACACCGTCTTACTCCAATCGCCTATTATATTTCGACGTATTTTTAATTTCCGATTAGTCTCAGTTCATCTATTTCATTCGTGGGTAGTGAGTTCAATGTACTCTATTACTTTTTGTCACTTCGTAAACAAATTTATCTATCTATTAATATGGTTGTAAGTAGATATGAGTTCAGATGTACAATGAAATGCTCACTGGCTAGAGAAAGCATCTTAAAAATTTAGTGACACTTCGGATGCTTGCATAGGTTTGAGTATTACATGGCACGTATAACTTTGGTAATTATGAATGCATTTGGAGCAATGATATATATATATATATGTTTACTGAATATTAATTACATAAACAAATGACTCGTCCAAACCTGATGGGTCAATTGACTCTATGGCATCGCTTACACAATACTCTTGACAAACTATTTGAACTTCGAGACGCATAACTCTAAATGTAGATGGATATCGTGGCGTATATCTGCATGGGGTTATATAGACGTACAGTTATGTGTGCGGATTTGTTGAAGGTATAAATGGATGCAAAAGGATGATATGTCGAAAAAGTGAGTTGCTTTTGTCAATTTTTGTGTCTCTCTGTGCTAACATTTGTGTGAATTTTGAACGAAATCTGAGGATGACTTCGGGGACTCGAAATCGAAATATCAGCCAAACATAATATATATTCCAGACAATAAATCTCAATAAAACGCATATTGATGTTATATACTGGTTGTTGCGAAGAACTAATATATATGCAAGTATGTACTAGGTTTTGCGAATCTAATAAAAAATTAGTTCAGTTGTGACCAGAAGGATAAACCAAAGGCAGCATGAACGGAAAGTATAATCTCATGCACATTCGTTTCGTGCTTACTGGCGACTCATCAGTAGGAGCCGGTATTACGCCCTTTAACCACTATATATTTGGTAGAAGAATGTGGAATAATAGGACGGTACAATCTCCTAGACGAATGTGTAAACCTGTAATAGTGAAGCTAACATAATCTAAAGTCAACGACAATACGACTTCAATGCTAACTCACACTATATAATATATATAACGAGTCTGTAAAGGATACTAACACTATGGCTATTGTGTTAGTAACTGATACCTTTTTTAAATCGATGAGTACCGGATACTAACACTATGGTTTCCGAGTCGGTACATGATACCAACCTGATGGATATAAATTTATGCTAAAGTTCACCCAAATTGAGAATTACAACAATTTCCGAACACCTGTTACTCCAGTTAAACCATACACTCTGGCCTTCATCGATATCAGTTATCACATTTCGCGGTAAGCATGACATCATTCAATTCAATATATTACAGTTAAATACTGTTTGTTGCGAAGAACTAATATATATGCAAGTATGTATTAGGTTTTGCGAACCTAGTAACAAATTAGTTCAGTTGTGACCAAAAGGATAAACCAAAGGCAGCATGAACGGAAAGTATAATCTCATGCACATTCGTTTCGTGCTTACTGGCGACTCATCAGTAGGAGCCGGTATTATGCCCTTTAACCACTATATATTTGGTAGAAGAATGTAGAATTGTACCGTCCTAATATTCCGCATTCTTCTACCAAATATATAGTGGTTAAAGGGCGTAATACCGGCTCCTACTGATGAGTCGCCAGTAAGCACGAAACGAATGTGCATGAGATTATACTTTCCGTACATGCTGCCTTTGGTTTATCCTTCTGGTCACAACTGAACTAATTTGTTACTAGGTTCGCAAAACCTAATACATACTTGCATATATATTAGCTCTTCGCAACAAACAGTATTTAACTGTAATATATTGAATTGAATGATGTCATGCTTACCGCGAAATGTGATAACTGATATCGATGAAGGCCAGAGTGTATGGTTTAACTGGAGTAACAGGTGTTCGGAAATTGTTGTAATTCTCAATTTGGGTGAACTTTAGCATAAAATTATATCCATCAGGTTGGTATCATGTACCGACTCGGAAACCATAGTGTTAGTATCCGGTACTCATCGATTTCAAAAAAGGTATCAGTTACTAACACAATAGCCATAGTGTTAGTATCCTTTACAGACTCGGTATATATATTATATAGTGTGAGTTAGCATTGAAGTCGCATTGTCGTTGACTTTAGATTATGTTAGCTTCACTATTACAGGTTTACACATTCGTCTAGGAGATTGTACCGTCCTATTATTCCACATTCTTCTACCAAATATATAGTGGTTAAAGGCGTAATACTGGCTCCTACTGATGAGTCGCCAGTAAGCACGAAACGAAAGTGCACGAGATTATACTTTCCGTTCATGCTGCCTTTGGTTTATACTTCTGGTCACAATAATGTGGCCAATCTTCCCTTTATTTCCTTCTTATATAGACGGATGATTAATGAGAAAACATCGAAAGCAATCTGCGACTGAGGGACCGGTATACTTATGTGCACTGATGTTAGAACTGAGCTCAACAAGTTATCTGATTCATCTAGTACACATTTATCAACAATTTCAACAAATTGATAATAATTGATCAATTTATGATCTAAGAAGTATAAATCATTTGTTGTTTTAAGACAAAGAAACTAAGAAATTTTATATGTTGGGCAGCACAGAACATTGGTAATATTTCTTAATGGATGGCCAGTTTCATGCATTTTCCTATCGAACCATACATTCTAGCTACAATTGTATATTTTTTTCATTAGCATGTCACCATGTGCCGAAGACAGATCATAACTAAAAATCATATTATTGATCAATAAGTTTACCTCCCGTAATAAATTATCACTTAGATCTTTTGTTATTTTATTTTATACATCATTATTAGTTAACTGTCCAAAAATTTTGTCATTATGATCGGATAAACTTATAAGTTCCGTAGCTCCTCCTCTATCCGCTTTTAGAAAAATAACATTTTTCAATAATAATATATTGGCGAGACATTTAATTACATAATTGTGCTTAAATTTCAACTCTTGGTGTGTTAAAAACATTGAAGCAACTTTTAATTCAAATTTAGCCTTATCCTTATCTGAAAACAGTTGTTCTATTTTACCAGCCTCTGTTATGACCTCGATTCTAACTGATGCTTCATTTTAAATTTCCCAGTTCGAACCATGATTGGACAAGTCAACTTGAACCACGTTCAGAGTTTGTAGAAACTTTTTCTAACAAGATTAACCTCGAATGAACTTAGTACCATCCAGGGAAGTTCTTTATATTCCGAAATCGGCCAATTATGTCTAATTCTGGTTTTTATAAATTTCCTGTTACGGGCTTCAGCAGTAAACTCCGCTGTAGAATAAAAACCATCTGCATGCAAATAAGAGAATAACATCGATCTTAATTAAAATTTTTCCTTAATAAGTACAAATTTAGACAGATAACTTGACAGGTCTACAAATTATACGAACATTGTCAGATGACCTGGCCTATATGATATTAGAAATGCATTTATTCACTCCCAACGTCAAAAATACATCAATTATTTACGAGATCGGTAGATGTATACTTTGCGATTAATTGTAGCAGGCAATTTTATAGCGGGTAATTTGCTGACAAAATCAAACCAGGCTAAACAGCCAATATTCAAATAAAATTTCCTTTAACGGGAAATAGGCATCAATTCAAAATTTTGTTTAGCCAGGGGACAATAAGTTCAAACTACAGGTAAAAACACATACTAGCGCGTTTTTATTTCACCGACGCCCACGAAAGAAAAAAAGGTGACAGTATTGTTTGCTGAGGTGCGTTTTACTACACATACAATAAACGAATTCCAATTTCAATGCCCAACTTGTTTACATGTCTCTCAATTTAATAAAAAGCAGTTTGAAAGGCAATCTCTTTACTAATCCATGGCCTTTTCGTTTTATGTCAAATCCTTAACCACAGCCATGACTGCCAGTAAGCCACGAGCATACCGACACACCGCATAACAAGCAATAGATAAAGATGTAAGTGATTTTCAAATGCAACCATAAATGTCTTATCATCTTTTAAAATCGAACATACCGAAAGCCGATTTCTCATCAATAAAAAGAGGAGTACCGGAAGACAAAAACGGCGGCAAAGTCATGCTTTTAATTGTGGTTTTAAATGCACCGATTGGATTAGGTAAGAAATCATCACCTGTTGACTGCTCCATGTTTATCGATTTGTTAGAATCAGTCACATTCGGATCTAGAACAATAATTGTATTTAAATAAAGTTAATAAAGTCAAATAGAAAATAACTCTTTTTCCTCTCTCTAACTTCTTTCGGTATGCAAATTGATATAAATAACAAATGAAAAATAATTGTTGTGTGAATCACACGAAATTTTATAATTTAATTTTTAAACATGAGTTGTTCGATGCAGTAGAAGATTCTACTCCGAAAAAGGAGGCCTTACCTAATCGTACCAATAATGATATGTTTAAGCTGGCCAGTACCAAAGGAATAAAACAATTTATAATACACTAGTCGGTTCTGCAGACAACTAGTATGAATACTAGCGCTAACAATATGCACGAGCTCAAAGTAAAAAAAATAATTAAGCGATTATCGGCCCTATAACTTTCGTAGCTAACCGAAATTTATTCACTCATACACCTAATAGGTTCAGTGAATCCTATAATTTTCCTTAAATTTTATTTAGAAGACGCTTCATATATTTTGAAATCTTGACACAGGCATTTCATGTGTAGGTCCACAATGTACCTGTAAAGGCAATATTGAGTTTAGGTATATAAACTGGCACGATCATACACCTACAGGCTAATAATGGAGCTACTATTATTTACGCTAATATACATATATATTAATAAAATAAATCAAAAAATGAATTCTCATTTAGACGGCTCAGTTTACTCGCAGTTTACTTTGAATAGAAGTCATATCTGATTTTGAAAGCATAGCAATTGACGAATGTAAACAAATTTATAAATGAAGCGCTGTTCAAATCAATTCCACAAACCAAATAAAAACAACACTTAACGCGGTCTGTGCAATAAAACGACTGATTAATCGGATAGGGTATATTACAAAAATGTGCCCATGACTGTATAGAGATTGAGCCGCAAGTATTGCAATCATTTACGTGTAACTACGAAGAGCGAGAATGGAAGCTGGGTTTTGGAAGAAATCTATATGTATACTGCGTTTCGATGTGCACCAGTCTGTTTTCTATTGTGTTTTTATGATGGACAAGGTAGATCGAAAAAATTCACTATGTTATCCTAGAACACGACACTCAATTACATAGAAACGAAAACTTAATGATTCAGTCAACAGAATTAAAGCACCAGAGGTGGCTCCATACTAACACAAATGGGTAGACAGTAGGAAAATCACCTAATTCATCTAACTCCTATAGACACATTTCTTTTTATAGCCAATATACTTAACAATAATACAATTTCTGTCAACAAACAGTCAGTAAATGTGTTCATTACACAGACATCTACCCATACAAATATCTATAGATAAACAAAAGCAACAAAAGACAACTATACTCTTATATAGCTATATACATGTGTACCAAATATGCACAAACTTACCAAAAGTACCCGAGTAAACACAGTTAGACATCAATTGACAAATCTTGTTTAGACGAGTTATTACATATGGAGATACGCTTTCCTAATCTATCTTACGCCTAGTTCCTTGTAGGTGCTAAGCAAGATTAGTTTGCTGAATACGATCATATATACGTACTGTTTGATGTTTCCATTTTTTCCTATGGACATTCAGTTTCAATTTCACGCCAATGAATGCTATCCCCTTTATCGTTTCCTCCGCGAAATGCATATCACCTGTTTTGTTTACTAAATTAAGCAATTTTGTCAATTTATCGTCATCAAGTTGCCAAATACTGAAAACGTCACCAAGACATCAGACAAAACGTTCGGTTATAGAAGTGCAATTTCTAGGAGAATTTTCGTAATATAAAGCATAAATATTTTGCAATATAAATAGGCAATAGTTGGCCCGTTGGCACGCCTCCCGTTTATTAAAAAATGTGTTCTTTAAAAGCATACTGCCAAATATCGACTTTAGGTTGGATATGGATCCATTGCTTTTTTTCTTTGTTTATTCTTCATGTTTGATTCCAAAAATATTTCAGGATATCCAGTTTCTAAAAAGGTTTCTTTTATCGCCGCTAGTTCTTCGCAATAAATTTCTTCAGAACAGAATTACCTAATTCCGTAGAGTAAAATGCGTATCAGATTCCTCTTTTGAGGAATTGGGGCGACGCTGTGATAATGGATGTACAGTCCATTACATGTCTGCTTTTGGTATACACTTTAAAAGTTTAAATAGTAGGCGAGTCAACCTTATTCGTATTTAGAGACAATAACACAAAGAAGTGGCGATTATATAGCTCATGCGTGTAATGCTGTCAGCCACTTGTTCTCAATAAACTGTGTGCATTTACAGAATGCATGCTATATTGTTATGGTTAATTATTGTCATACGGGGTCTAACGTAATTATTCCACTACGCTTTTAACAACGGCCATATATGGCCTAAATTAATTATCATACCACGGTGTACATTAAATTTGCAAGTTTATACGCCTCCTGGACCGTGTTATTCCAATCGAAATGTCCTAATTGCATACATTGAACACTACTATGCAGAGTCTTTAACACTATATTATATAGATTTAACGAGTGCATAAAATATGATTAAACTAGCCAGTCAGTGCTTTCTAGCTAAACGATTACACTTCCTCTATAAAATTAAATAATTTGTTTATTATCCTAAAATGCTCTTAAACAATTCTTAACTCAGATTTCCGAAGAAGGCGAAATTCCTTACATAAAATCGTCATATAAACCCCCCATTACGGAGTTTGTTCCTGTCTCTGTTGTCTTGTTCCTATCGTTTGACGATAAACAAAAAAACTGTCAGAGAGCAGAGACTTCTTTATACTTTCCTGATACAATCGAATATGTAAAATTGAAAATGAAGGCATCAGGTTTCTTTGGAAATGCGTTGGAGACTTGCTCATTATCGGTGAACTAATTTTGTAGTATTTTAAAAACTCAGTTGACGAAATTCATAATCCGGCGATAAATAGTACTTTAATGTATTAGGTGTTGCGTACCTAGTAACAAATTATTTCAAATATGACCAGAAGGATAAATCAAAGAAAGCATGAACAGAACGTATAATCTCGTACATATCAATTTTTTGCTTACTGGCGATTCATTAGTTGTAGCCAGTATTACGCCCTTTACCCACTATATATTTTGGTGAGGAATGTAGGAAAATTAAATGGTACACTCCTCATTCAAATATATAGTGGGCAAAGGGCTTAATACCGACTCATACTGATGAGTCCCCAGTAAGCACAAAACGAATGTTCACGAGATTATACGTTCCGTTCATGCCATCATTGGTTTATCCTTTTGGTCATATTTGATCTATATTCTTATTAAGTGCGCAACACCGAATACATAATTGCATATATATTTATTCTCCGCCACAAACCGTATATGTCTGATTAATAACACTACGAGCCCGCGCGAATAAAGTATAAATATACTAGGTTCCAATGCAGAAATCTGGATGGAAACATTGTCAAGTAGCACGATCTGTGTTTCTATTGCATTCCTTGTCAACCGTCTTAGCGGTTTCCTTGTTGAATTTATCGTAGTTTATTGGCATAACTCTTAAAGCCTTTGATGAAATTTGCCTTTTTCGATAAACAACAAATAAAATATTTATCTCTAATAGACCTCGCCATATCTACATTATGATGAAAAATAGTGACTGATCAAAAGGGCATCGTGTTTTGTTCATTTCCTTTTAAAGACTTTCGAAGGTTTTCTGGATAAATATGTTTGGAGTATTACAAAACAATTATTATTCCAGAATGTAGTAATAGACGAGACGTAACAAAGAATTATTTAAACTTGTGCAAGGAATTCTCCAAAACAAATTGTTTGGGTACAATTCTGGACAACGTATATTTATAGTAAGAGCCTCAAAATAGAGAAACATACTCGCACACTTTGTCTTAATTAAAATTGAAAAGCTTTTCTTTGGTTTGTCGTTATTTGCACATGATCAGATATATATATATATATATATATATATATATATATATATATATATATATATATATATATATATATATATATATATATATATGTCTAATTAGGAAGAAAAAACACATTAATAACAAAGTGGATAAAAGCCATTTATTTTGTGAATACTAATCATCGCTTTACAATCATACATATATATACATTTTGGGTTTACAATTGATTATGATAGTGGTAACAAATCTGACTCGCTTTTACTTCTGTTTCTTGAAAAAAGACAAGTAAAATCGAGTCAGATTTGTTGCCACTAGCATAATCAATTGTAAACCCAAATATATATATGCATGATTGTAAAGCGATGATTAGTATTCACGAAATAAATGTTCTTATATATATATATATATATATATATATATATATATATATATATATATATATATATATATATATATATAGCATTTTATAAACGTGCAACACATATCTTAATTTTAATTCACCAAGTCGGAATGTGCTCCATCAGACGCAAATTCAATCGTCTACCATATTTTCTTAATTAAGATCAGCTGGAGATACTATTCCATTTGACAAAAAGTTTTTATTTAGATTACAGTGGGGTTCTTATCGTTCACGCTAGGAAAGGGAAGTATTTTATGGGTGTCATCAACACTAATTCAGCTGTAAAACATATGATGTCCAGTGTAGAACGCAATCATTCTTTAATGTGTTCAGTTGCCTCATTGTTATAATATTGTATATGAATACACACAGGTGTCTTAACTGATATGTAAGCAGTCACAACGGCTTCTATTACACCATTAGGTTTGCGCTCATCTACAGAATGTAATTGGTAATGATTTCTGATAAGAATAAAACATCTTGAATAAACGGCTTTCCAGTCCAATTAACAGTAGCTGTTGAAATGTTAATACGACGCTGTCCTTGTTTTATTGTGGACAACAAATCTGCGCAATTTTAAGTTTAAACAGCATATTAAGAAATGTCAGAGTGTCGTCCTCGTCATTGTGGTTGCAAAACAAATATGGTGATGCCGATTACTTTGATTTGCCTTAAGATCGTCAGTATGAATACGCTTTCACAGATACAAAACTAAACTATCAACTTAACGTTTGTCTAGTTTCCTTTCATTCAATTGCTCAGAGTTCATTCGTTCCAACATACACATAAACATTTCAGGCATGATCGGAGTCAAGATGGAGCCCAAACAAAGACCATCTCTTGCCTGTAAAGTTGGTCATTTAAAATTAATTTAACATTAAAACAAAAACAGTAAAGTAATCATCCGAACCGCTTCAATCATCATAAGATTCGGTAAATTCTCCAGGGCATACTGAAACTAAATCTATATGGTTTTGTTCAATAGAAAATATTAAATACTGACCCAATGTCTGTTACAAAAGCAGTCAACACGAAAAAAATTAGCTTTTAATTCACTTTTTTCTAGACATTTACTTCAGAACTGTACAATGAAGTGGGAAGTCTGAGCAATGCATGATCAAACCAAACCAATGGAGGAATTTTCACGATAAGTAAATTTCGATTCTTTTTAAAATATAAAAATCTCTATAGCAACTTAAACTAAAATTGTTGCCTTTATTGGTATGAACACGTTCGACAATTTTAATAAAGCTATAAGAATTATTATAAAAATAAGAAACTTTTGAGGAAAATGAGTTACCATTACGCAGGTTGTTCACGTTTCCCACATCGTATTGATTTCTGTTATTAATCGAGTTCTTCCACTGATCATAATGAGAGCGTTGATGTGGTAGATGCGGACCAGAAGACACGTATCCGTAGTCATCCGATTGCGAGGAACCAACTGAATTCACGGTTTCCGAGCAAATATTGACGGAGCTCAGCTTATCCGCCATAGACGACACGGCGACAGATTTTGACGAGACAAAGCTGGCCTCAGACTGATAAACTGGTAAAGGGGGTGTACTAGCCAAATTGTTGGTCAGACCGTTGATAGAAACTGACGCAGACAAAGTCACATGACTTGATCTAGAGGCTGGTATAGCCGCTGAGGGTGAGGACGAAGGCAGAGGAGGAACCGCCGAAAAAATGAATCGATCAATCTGTGGCAACAAAAAATGATTTTATAATAAAAGCCTTTTAAAAGAAAAGGCAATTAAAGAATCATCATCACTGTCAACAGCAGTTCACTAGCCTAAATTGATAATGCTTGATTTCCGCAGAATTATCACGTTCTTCAAATAGACTATTCAAAGATCAAACAAAGAAAGAAATTCAGATATGACTCGAGTAAGTCTAGGCTAAGCAAACTGTAAAGAAAAGGTTTACTGGGATATTTATAAAATGCAGCATTCAACTTCCATCGAAAGTCATGAAGTCAGTCATGCAAACATTAAAAAATATTCAAATATTTTCAAGTGTGAAGACAAATTATAATGTGCAAAGGAAAATATTCAATTAATAAAGCTGGACATATTTTTATTGTCCAGCATTCTCTTAAGATTTCAATAATGACAAACACATCGTTGTTTAATCAAAGTAAATCATATTTGGAGATTTTAATGGAATGATCGCAAGAAGTGGCTAGATTTAACCGGTTACATCTGCTTAATGCAATTTGCAAAATGCAGTATATCACCCAGATTACGGCTTTGTCCTCGTTTGATTACTTCTAAGTAAAAGCGTTAACTCGATATGGTGGAAATTGAGCACCACACTTTTCAATCGTTATGCCAACGTTAAACACCAACGCTCTCATATTCGCATCATTAGTGAAATTTAAACTATTTTAACTGTAAATTAATCAGATCTCACATCGTGTGTACTAGTTAGTGCAACTTTTAATAAGGTAGTGATACCAGCTGTTCAGGTCTTTAATCAAAAGACATATACCATACAATGTATGTATCAATAATAACGTATCAAGTAAAACGTCACCTGGTATAGGCCTAGACAACAAATTCAGTCAGCCTGAAGAAAAATATCAATCTCACGTAAGCATACATTTCCTGCTTTTTGGCGTCTCACCAATGGAAGCCATCCCACACTCCGAACTCTCAGTATACTTGGCCAAGTAATATTGGACATAGTGTAGGTTAATAGCAAATACTCATTCGTATAAAATAAAGTACGTACAATCAACCTTATATGGGAGCTTGCAAAACGTGACTTCAAAGCATGTTTAGCATATACACGGAATAACAACTTTGTAAATGATTGAAGTAAACATCAATTCCATTGTATTTAACCGGTCGTCGAACAACATAACAAAACTACCGCCAGTCAAAACGCACTGACGCTTATCGAGAGCTAAAAACAGCTAATGTTCGTAGCTGCATAGAAATTGTGCAGCCGACATTTACAGTCACGTACAATGTATGCAAGACTACTAGAGGTGAGAACGGCATTTGTAATTTTGCATTCCATATATATGCAATGCTGTTTAATCCTCGATAGTCAGTTTACCGTCGTACTCTGATGATGATCATGGAAGGTCGAAACGCGTCAGTGCGTTGCGGCTGGCGGTAGTTTTGTTATGCTGTTCGACGACTGGTTAAATACAATGGGATTGGTGTTTACTTCAAGCTCGCAAACTTGATTTAAAGAATTGTTACCACCTCTCGCGCAATCAATTATTATTTAACTTCGTAAATGGTACCAAGTACATCACAGACTTAACTGATCTCATTACCACCACCACCACCAAAAATAGCACAGATATATTTACGTCATTGTAGTGATGCCTATCGTAAAAATCGGGTACATAAATTCTTATCACCATCACCGACACTACGACAAACAAGAATAGCAACATGAGCACTATCAATTAAAGCGCAATTATAACAAAATCAATATCATCTGCATTAGCATTACAAATGCAACCTTTGTGGTCATGAATTTCATCGACATCACCAGTATTATTGTGTTCATTAGAAAAAAACAGGTGATTATCTAGCGTGCCAAATTCAATTTGTCCTGAATATCGGCATTCTGTAGTGCATGCTCTCACTTATAATGCAAAGCTCAAATACAGAGCATATTTAATTGACCTCTGCCAAGCGTTAATGGTGGAGTGCGATCTCTAGATAAAGGTGAACTGAATTGAATACCGAAAATAGACATTGGCACGATATTTCGTTGGCACAGTTAGTAAAACAGTAAACTGAATGAATAAAATGAGTATTATCATTACAAAAATAAATTTGACAATTAAATCAAGTGATAAACATCATTTTATTTACTAGTATATTTCTCAACCGCAACTAGTTTTTAATAGAGAAATGAGTGTTTTGCATATATATATATATATATATATATATATATATATATATATTTATATATATATAATTTTTATTATGTCCATTGCCATCGAATATTACACAGCATATTTCTAAAAAAAACACATTAATAACAAAGTAGATAATGGCCATTTATTTCGAGAATATTAAACTTCGCTCTACAATCCTTCATTTGTATACATTCTGGGTTTACACATATTCAAATGTAAACCCAGGACATATTAGAATAGAATAGAATAGAATATCTTTATTTGGATTCAAACCACACATATTCCATCAAATAATAAAATTGGAAATTGTACAATATATATTTAAAAAAATTATCACATCACAATAATTGTGCAATTAATCTCATGTAGATAAGTATATCTCACTAGTTGTACAATACAATATATCAATATCAGAAAGTTCGACTGAAAAGAATAATATATACATCATCAAATTAGGAACAATTAAGGTATAATTCGAGTGTAACATTATGCAAAAATTGTGAACCGTGACTAGCAATTAATTGTATGTAATGTTAACTAATATGAAGATATAGTGCATAACATTTCAATTATAATAATACAAAACTTGGAAATAAAAATCTCAAGAAAATCTGTTTCCGATAACAATTATCCTTGTCTTTTATTCAACCATGAGAAAGTATTATCATAATCAAAAATAAAAAATATCAGCAGGATTGCAGACTTTTTCAAGTTCAGTAGATAAAGTTTCAATAGACATCTTAGATGAAGGCATTTCTCTAAGCCCCTTCGGCAATTGGTTATAAATTTTGTAGATTTTCGAGAAAGAGAATAACTTGCTCGCTACATTCCCCACCAAAGGAGGAGATATTGCCAAATGTCCAGATCTAGTTCCAACTTCATGACTCTTTCTTATCGGAGTCATATAGGCACCAGTCCATTGGTTCAAATGGAAAACTTTTATACAATAACACATCCTCCGAAACCACAAAGATTGCAATGACACAAACTGTAATCTAGAGGCGTATATAGTGCAAGAAATAGGACTAATATGTTTCACAACTTTTCTTTGTACAGCTTCTATCTTATTGACCCTTTTTTAATGGATTCCAAGTAGCGACAGCATATTCTAGTACCGGTCTAATCCATATTATATACATTTGAAGTTTTATATCATTTGATAAGATATTTCGATTTATTAGTGCCCATCTTTTCTTGGCACTGCCTACTATACTTTCAATATGTCTCTCAGCAGAAGCTGTACATTGAATAATTATGCCTAAATCCTTAATTTCTTGCATAAGTTTAATCTCAAACACATCATTAATAACAGCATCATGAAAATAAACATAATGAAAGTTTGTTCTGTTCCCTATTTTTAAAGCTTTCGTCTTTTTATTGTTTATTCTCAGCCCTAGTGTAATCAAATATTTACTCAAATCATACAAATCTAATGTCACATTATTTTTGGAGAATTCGACATTCTTTGGATCAATTGGGAAGATTATTTTTAAATCATCAGCGAATTTGCAAACTCGACCGTTAAGGATCTTAGTTTCCAAATTTGCTAATACAATTTTAAATAAAATTGGCCCCAAGCTTGATCCCTGTGGAACTCCACTCGTTACTCGTTTTGATTTTGATATCAAATCGTTTACTTGAATACTCATTCTTCGATTATATAGATAGTATTTAAGTAATCTAAAAATATTCGGATCAATATTCAACAAACTAATCGCATTCAAAATAGCATCAAAAGATATAGAGTCAAAAGCTTTTGAGATATCTATGAATACAATTAATGCATCTAACTTTTTCTCATCTAATGTAATTACATGTTTCCACATATATTAGTAGTTGTCGACCTGTCTTTCGTAAAGCCATGTTGGCATATATCGAAATCAGCCGGCAGCATACGTTCTAAATGATCACATCAATCGTTCTATTATCTTCAAAAACGAAGGGATAATAGAGATTAATCTGTAATCACTGGCACACGTTGGCAAAGGTTTAGCTACTATTGTTAGTATATCGATTGGTAATATCCCATTCTTCAAAATTCTATTTATAAAATTGCAGAGCGCATTCATAAAATTTAAAGGTAATTGAAGTAGGTTATCAATCGATATACCAAGGTGATCTTTTTGTTTTTTTGATTTTATTTTTAACATTAATTCTATCAATTCATCACTGTCGATAACAAGCCCTAGATCCTGGTTTCCCGAAGGAACCGGTAGATCAATAAAATTGGTTTCCTTCTGCGGATTACATAACAAGTTGCCAAATACTTCATCCAATTCACAGAGAAATTCATAATCAGTTTTACCCACAGGTAATATAAGGTTTAATTTTTCCTTATATTTACCGTAGTCTGTGAGGAGTTTGTATCCTAGTCTAGGATTACTCTTCAGTTTGGCCAAAATAATTCTCTCTGATCTTTGACGGATTATCAGCAGTGATGAATTAATTTCTTTATCGATCATATCTAACCTCATTTTTTAATACTATTGATAAGACTACATTTCATTATATTATCTCGTTTGATTCTTAGCTTACATAACTTCCTATTGATTCGCTTTGGTATAACATCCGTAAATGTAGATGCATATCAGATAATAACAATGAAACAGAAGAAACAAATTCGTCATTGTTCATGATAAAAAACATTCATAATCAATTGATAAGCTTAATTCTCTAAAAAGATTCCAGTTGATTCTGGAACATTGCACGTGTGCACTTTCAAAACTTAATTTCTGTGTTATGCCACTCAAGATGTTCCATTGTAAAATAATTTGTTTACGGTCCAATTCTTTGAAATTATTGACAACATCATAACTGTGCGATTTCACCATTTCAATTTCTAAGTATACATGATCTAAGCATTGCGAACCTCTCTAGTTGATTCATTTATAATCTGCTTGAGATCATGGTTAGAAAAAAATTGGTTAATTCACAGTCCCGTAACTTAATAAAGTTACCTACCACTCACATTATAGCCATGGCAGTCAAAGATAGATTGAAAAAGAATTAGTAAAATGTTTGAGCATCAAATAAAGTAGCATACGGCGATCTGTAAACCGCTGTTAAGATCAGATTATCAAATTGTATAGATAAGAAATCAATGATAGCATTATCATCACTAGTATGTAAAATTTTCGCCTTAAATACAGATTTACCATAAATGAGTACTCCTCCACCTCTTTTATCCAGCGATCTGTCCTTTCTGAATAAAGAATAGTGAGGAATACTAAATTCATGGTTTTTAATATCCTTGTTAAGCCAGGTTTCAGATAATATTATAAAATCGAAATCGTTACTTATTATAAAATTACACAGTAAAAAGTTCTTGCCCTTAACACTTCGAAAGTTAGAGTAAATGTGTGCGACTTATCTAAACAAGTGTCGACTTTTACTGATTCAACCTTGTTGGCTTCTTTACTATTCTTTCCGGGCTTCGAGGCCATACTTCCTATTCCTCTCTCTGTTCACAACATCTAGTAACGATACATCGTTTTTTGATGTTGCAGTCTCACTCCCGATTGATTCCGTTTAACAGCTTGATCAGACGTTGGCGGTTTCCGTTCCTGATTGTTCTTTAACTTTTTTACTTTTGCCAACTTCCGTTGGAGGAACGTTTTGTCCCGTCCAATAAATATGCTGTGAAAACTCAAATTCTCATCTTTCTTTTTATTGATAGATTCTAATTGCATATTTGTTGGCCTTTTTGATAATTTTACAATTACAGGCCTTGGACGATCATCGTTTCCCCACCCTATAGCATTTAGCAATAGCTGCATGCGTTTCTTCTTTTATTAAAGTATTTAATTTCTCGACGTCTTTCACATCGGCATTTTCATCTAGATTAAATAAAACTAATTGATCCTGTTTGCTATTACGTGCTGAAACTTCATTCGCTAATATATTTAGCATTTCTTCACCAGATGATTTATTTTTAACTAGCATATCGCCTTCCACTGTTAAATCGGCCAATTCAATCCATGGTTGAACATCAGTCTGTAACTTGTCTAACTTCACAAGTAATGTCTCATTCAGTTCAACTATACGCGCACTTAAAGTTTCATTATTTTTCACCACTTGCTCCAATTTCGTTGTATCTTACAGCTGCATCATTCTTCCATTTGAATATCTCATTTTTTTTAATAGTTGTTTTCATCCTTAACACCTCATAATCTGAAGATCCATAACAATTTTTTCAATATCGGAATGCGACAAAATCGGAGCCATTTCAAACCGCGCGCGATCATATAAATGAAAAATTGTACAGCGAAATTCAGCATTCTCGAAAAAATGGCCAGTATCTACTTAGTTATTAATGTGTTTTTCTTCTTAATTAGATAAATATATATATATATATATATATATATATATATATATACATATATATATACATATATATATATATGTGTGTGTGTGTGTGTGTGAGTGTGTGTGTGAGTTTGTGTGTGTGTTTTTGTGTGTGCGCATATGCCCACGCTTGGATGATCATCAAAGAGAAAATACAGGTATATCGTAACCATTACTGGCGTTTCACTACAAAACCTTGTGCTATGCATATGTGTTAAGAGTTGTAAAGTAATCAGTTAAATACAATTAACCGCACATAAGTGTAACAAAAGTGTCTAATGTAAATTTATCTTTGCACACGTCTGACTAATTGTTTGACACTTGATAAATAAAGCATTTACGAGTGACCCCCTGGCAAGGAGTAATGTAGGAGTAAATAGTCAAGAGCTAGTGAAAACGATAAGATATATCGCGTAAAAAAATATTAACAAAATTCTTTTATATATATATATATATATATATATATCATATGCTATTACATGCTGAAACACGACTCGCAATCTTAGTAGCTTGAAATAAATTTTACTTGAAATAAATGCCATCGGCACAATTTCTACGTTGTCAGGTCTATTATCGCATTTACAACTCTCTAGGTAACTGTTGGTTAATTGAATAAATCAAACGAAAGAAAGTAAGCGTTGAAGAAAGTAAGGAAAGTTTGGGGACAGAAACTGTGCAGCCGAAATTCCAGTGAAGTATAACATACGTTCACATGATGGACGAAAGCCGCATCTCCGCTGATAGTACGCGTTATCCAGTCATTTCTGTTGTGTGATACTCAGTTAAAGATAAAAACACATCTATGCGTGACGGGATACTAAAAACATGGGATTTTAGTTATTTCAAATAGGAGACCCTGATTTGGTTACGTTAATACGATTACAAAATAGTTTATGAAAGTAATACTTTATTACATATATACAAGCATAATTATTCATATTTAGGATATATATATATATATATATATATATGTATATATATATATATATATATATATATGTATATATATAGGAACATTTACATAGGTCTCTTTAGAGGCATTGTTATATCTACATTTATAAAACTATACTTTAATGTATTATTAAAAATTATTTGTGATTATTTTGCTCAGTTAAGAAAAATTTAAGTTAATTAATTAGCAAGGCTTTCTATTTTATTTGTTGACATTTTCAGTCTAGCGCAATTTCCTTTATTTCAGCGGTGCTTTCATTTGAAACATGTGTGTTTAATCCGTGAAGATCTGGGAAAATAAACACCCATGTAACCGTTATTTTTATGGTCATCACAATAAGATTTTTCTGTTTTCAGTTAAAAAATAATGAACGTCTTTATCAGTGGCCAAGATGCGTGCATCCTGGGACGATGGTGATTCGAATTAAATTCCCGAAACAATAGTCATACTACTGGTATAATTGCTGCCACCAACTATAACTAATATTAATAGGACCAGAAAACAGGTAGAGAATTATTGCACATTTCGTTTTCTGCTGGTGACTGTGGAGCGCCATGTGTTTCCTTAACCACTATATATTTGGTAAAAGAATGTGGAATTGTACCCGTCCTATTACTCCACATTCTTCTACCAAATATAGTGGTTAAAGGGTAATACCGGCTCCTACCGATGAGTCGCCAGTAAGCACGAAACGAATGTGCATGAGATTATACTTTCCGTTCATGCCGCCTTTGGTTTATCCTGGTCACAACTGAATAATTTGTTACTAGGTTCGCAAACCTAATACATAATTTGCATAAATATTAGTTCTTCGCAACAAACAGTATTTAACTGTAATATAACTATCATATCATTACTGGTTTTTCCAAGAATGCCGTTAATGCTATTGGTAACCGTAAGAAAGTACTTGTTCATTTTCGAACTCGAAAAATATATATATATATCTTAATTATAATTGCATCCACAATCTGCTAATCAAACAAGATTTTTTCTTGTATATATATATATATATATATATATATATATATATATATATTCAGATAAATCAAAACCACTGTTACTTCGTAGACTGTGGAGAAAAGGATTCGCTGAAGTAAGTTAAATTAAGCAAGTACGAGAGAGAAAAAGAGAGAACAATTCATTCAAAAGAATTATTTCATTTCGAATGTGTAATATTTATATATTTCCAAGAAAAATATAATTTGGAGGTATGTACCTTTTACTTTCCCCATGTCTGCAGATTTACTTTAGTCTATTTGTTTGAAAAAAATTAAATTGTTCCCATGCATTCAAGTTCAGAAATAACTTGAGGCATCAAGAAACAACAAATTGGCAAGATAACTTAATGATAATACTACATTTAAACACAGAGCATAAATTAAAACGGTTAGTAAAATATACTGTTCATGTGTACGACATCTGATTTTCCCTGTGGGAAAAGTCAATAAAGTCAGTGCAGCCGCGTTGAACAGTGAAATACATGTTATAAGTTAACTTAATAAACCAACAGGTCGCTAAAACAATAGATGTCGAATATTGAAATATTGTTAATAATTGTGCGGCAGTGGAGCATCAGTTCATAAATTATTACATATCGCCGTGCTGTCTAATTTGTGCTTTCGTGTCATTACGAATAATACGTTGTGTGAAACATTGGATAAGATTGAATTAGTGTTATTTCAAGAACAAAAACTTGTTATCACCACCCATAAATTCAATGATTGCTTCATTTTATAACCGAAATATTATATTAGTTAAAGCGACCGCTTGAACTCGTTAGTAAAGGCTTCACACGCAACAGCACGTTTAACAACGAAGTAAATTATACATATACCTCCTTGTAAGGCGTATGACATAGCTTTCAGTAGGCTAATTTATGCAAGTATTTATTAGGTGTTGCGAAACCATAGTGTCAGTACCATGTACCTTTTCGTTACAATAATGTTGGTAGCAGTTTACTAAACATTAGCCACAGTCATTAGTATCATTAACAGACTCAGTATATATATATGTGGTAGTATATATATATATATATATATATATATATATATATATATATACATTATATATATTTGTATATGAGTATGTATATAGTGTGAGTTAGCGTTTGAGGCATTGTCGTGAACTATATGATTTTAGCTTCACTATTGCAGGTTTACACATTCGTCTAGGAGATTGTTCCGTCCTATTATCCCACATTAAGGGTTAAAGGGCGTAATACCGGCTTCTACCGATGAGTCGCCAGTAAGCACGAAACGAATGTGCATGAGATTATACTTTCCGTTCATGCTGCCTTTGGTTTATCCTTCTAGTCACAACTGAACTAATTTGTTACTAGGTTCGCAAAACCTAATACATACTTGCATATATATTAGTTCTCCGCAACAAACAGTACTTAACTGTTATAGGCTAATTTACGCTCTGAATTGTGTTGATACTAAACAGCAGATGAACGGCTTTCAATCTAACACATGCTCCTAAGAATATCCAGAAAAATGGAGGTGACAGATCTGATTAAATTCCGAGTTGTGCAACAACTCCTGTAAAGGTTAAAAAGCTGCTTGATTGAAAAATACAACAGAAACTTCTGAAATACGCGAGCAGAAGACTTAAAACTCACATGACCACCATGAGAACCAACAACTGTAGGAGGTACATGAGCTCTATTCGCCTCGTTCTCATGCGGAAGCTGAGTTTCGTGAACACTTGTGCTAGGCTTTACAGTACTAGTCAAATTTTTCACTGTAGCTTTGTTCATTTGGACAGTTTGTTCCGAGGGTTTGCGACATTCGATTGGGCAGCAAGTGTTTGCGCAATTACCGTAGATACATGAAGCTGGCGTCTCATTAGCAAGCGAGTGTGGCATGGAGTTTTGCTGTTCAGTGTTGTCATGTTGAGAAGCGCTCGTGGAAGAACAAATCTGCGCACATGGACCTGACGAAGGAGTCTATTTTTATTTTGAAATGAAGCACGAAATGGAAAGAAGCTATTAATCATTTGAACTCATCGCCTTCCGTAAATAAATGAACTTATTAAAAAATTTGCATAATTTTGAAAAAAATAGGACAATACAATATATTGTTAAAAAATAAATCAATCAGTATATTATGTGAATATGCAAATAAACTGTCGTTCATCAAAAAGATGTGTAATGAGCTATGCAATCGAATTGTTCCTCAAATATTTCGAAATTACCTTTATATGTTTTTGGTTTCGAATAGATACTATCTGCGCATTGGAGTAACATTCACGGTGTAGCAGGAAAACCTAACTGAATATAGAGTTTCGTGCTCACTGGCCACTAAAAAATAAAAACTGGTACAATGCTGAACACATACTCTAGAATCAGCTAAGGTATGTTTAATGGTCAATCGTTGGTTGTCCAACATATCTGGACCGATTTTATAAAGGACTTGGCATAATGACAATTCCTTAGTAAGAATGAAGCGCATGTGTCAATTCGTTAACACTTGCGCTTTATATTGACAATGGCACTGTAATTACCGTAACAGTAAAATTCTTCCTGTATAGAATTTTTTTTCTTACTGTTTGTTTAAGAAATTCGTTTGTCAAATGTGACAGTGATGGTGAATCTGATAATGACTAAAACAATTCGATGTGAAATTTCCACAGAAATTTCTCGTGGATACTCCACAAGTTATAAGACAGCTCACACCATGGGTAGATAACATAATTTAAATATATTCTAAAATAACAAAAATTGAGGTAGAATACAAAATACAAACTCCGTTTCTAACCAATATAGTCCAGAAAATTATTCGAACGAAACAAGGCAGTTAGTATGCTTCATAAAAAATTAAAAAAAGATATATCATTAGTGTAACACATAATACCACACAAATGAAAGCCCTTATGAAGGACAATGAATGTACCAAACAAGATGCCAAATTATGAACAATATTACTCAGTTAAACTGATATACTATCTTAAAAATATTTTGGCTACCGATAATGGTAGCCAAAATATTTTAAATAACGAAAACTACTGGAACAATAAAAGCTACGTTAGTCAAAACGCAGATCAGGTAATTTCAATTAATCCAGGTTCGCAAAAACAATTTCCATTCAACAAACTGGTATACTTGTGGTGTTATAAAATAATCATCGAGCTTGAGATAAATAACAATCCCATTATATACATATATAGCACGGCTTGCGTTAAGGTACACTTCAAATAGGTCTTATATGGACACATTATTCCTGCATGCACATAATTATAATTTCAGTGCGTCAGTCAAGTTTTTTATGCTCATAATACTAAACTAAGAATAGTCTTTCTTTTCGTTTATTATGTCATTTTTCTAGAACAGTCTTCCACGTTTGTTTAGATTCTTCACTTTTCACTTGTTAAATAATTTTGATGGACGGGAGGTTTGTTCGTGCATTTTGCAGGATTTACGTATTTGGGGCAATAACTGGTATGCTGCATGAACATTTTGCAGAAGTGCTAAAATAAGAAGGATGATATCTGAATATATAATTTATCTTGAGATTGATTACTGTTTTTATTGCCTTCTAAACAAATACCGGGCAACAGTTGGCGCCCGATGCCAGGAATATAATATTTCAGATTAGCATTATTGTGAAACGTTAACATTTTAATTTCTTTTATTTACAATTAATTTATGTGGTTTCCTAATGTTAAATTATAATAGAACTGATATTAATAACTGAATAATAATTTGCATACACTTTTGAGGCATTCGTAAGCTGTTTTTAACATTCTACTGAAATGGTCCAGCAACATCAGCACCAATTTAAATTTTAAAGCCACGAATAGCCAGCCAATCGAAACAAATGTCTTGAAAAATCTCAGAGTATCACTAGGTCTGCATTGTGTAATCTCATGGACGTTTGTCATAAATTTCGTGCCATGTATCATATTAGACCTAGCATTTTGGCGAAATATAGTCTGATAATTGATATAGCCAATAGTACCTTGCTAGATTCAGTCACGAATTTAAGTATGCATACTTTCCTTGATAGTGAGGATCGCATGTTTTTTTCACTCAAGAGTAGTAATTCGTTCGAATCCGCCAATCTACGGAGTATGTGACATCGTCAACAGTTTCCCTAAGCTTATGATCCCATCAGTTCATATAGATTAATTACGCGGCAATACATAACAACTAAAGGCCCGTCCGTCTTCGCCAAAAAATACAGGCTTCATAGGCTATTTTTTATCAGATGTTGGAGGAAGGTATTATTCGTCTTAGTTATAGTCCATGGGCATAGCTGATCCACATGCCAGCCAAGCAGCACGTTAATAATTGGAGAATATGCGATGATTATCGAGTCCTCAAAAGATTTACAATTCCGGATTGTTATCCGATGAATAATGCTGAAAATATTATTGATGAAATAACTAAACGCAAATGGTTCATTGTGCTTGATTTTAAATCAGTTTACTATCAGATTTCACCTGACGATGAAAGCATCGCGAATACAACTGTCATTGCCCATATGGGATTTTATTAACATTTGGACTTTGGTCTTTGCACTGAGTCCCAAACATTTCAGAAGACAAAGGCAAAGCTATCAGAAAATTTCCCGTACCGTCAACTAAAAAAGTATTGTGTATTTCTTTTTGCATGTATAATTATTACAAGCCCTTTATTCCTATGATGGCGGAATCACATACACGGCTGACGAGATATCTCCAAAGGCTGTAGTCGCCTAAATTCAACTCAGGTCTGCGCTGGGACGCAACCGACCAGCTAATATTTGAACGAATAAACGATATTCCTGTGCAACAAGCCACACTATATGCTGTTCAGTCAAATACACAATTAAAACTGTTCACCAACGCATTCGATGTAGTCCTGGGAGCTACACCAGAACAAGAAGGTGATATACACCCTATCGCATTTTATTCCTGAAAGTTCAAAGTCGCAGAAAAAATATACGACAATGAAATGGGAACTTCTAGCTCTGAAAGATTCCTGCCCCGCATTAAACGAAATATTCTGTGCCATCACTTCGAAGTGATGAAATGAAATGGGAACTTCTAGCTCTGAAAGATTCCTGCCCCGCATTAAACGAAATATTCTGTGCCATCACTTCGAAGTGATGATCGACAATGCGCCGCTAATGGAGGCTTTACAGCAAGGTTCTCAAAACTAACCGAAAAGAGTAATTCGGCAGATGATCCGCCTCAGTGAATTCAACTTTAGTATCATTCATGAGAAGGGCAAAGATACTGTGGAGGCTGATCTCTTATCTCGCATTTAAATAAATTAAATAATCCACCAGAACGCAAAACTGTCACCGTGGAACAGAGTTCAGACAAAGAAACAGATTTAACCATAATTGTTTGCGCGGGTGGTGGTAACAATTATTTAAATCAAGTTTGCGAGCTTGGAGTAAACACCAATCCCAGTGTATTTAATCAGTCGTCGAACAACATAACGGTGGTTTTGTTATGTTGTTCGACGACTGGTTAAATACAATGGGATTGGTGTTTACTTCAAGCTCGCCAACTTGATTTACATAATTGTTACCACCACCCGCGCAAACAATTATTGTTAAATTGTATTGCCTATATATGTATATGTGGCGAAAACTACAAACAGTTTATGTTCGTGACTGCATAGAATTTGTGCAGCCGACATTTAGTCAAGTCTACCGGCGTAAGACTGCTAGCAGGAGCTGTATTCAATTCTGATTTGCGTTATATTCAATGCGGTTTGATCCTCGATAGTCAGTTTGCCGTCGTACTCTGATGTTGATCAAGGAAGGTCGAAACGCGTCGGTGCGTTGCGGCTGGCGGTAGTTTTGTTATGTTGTTCGACGACTGGTTAAATACAACGGGATTGGTGTTTACTTCAAGCTCGCAAACTTGATTTTAAAAAAAGAAACAGATAGACAAATAACTCACATAATGGCGACGAAGGTGCCCATACAAATTTACTAATTTCAACACAATATGCGATGCAAAGATCATCGCATATTATGTTGAATGGAGAACTGGCTCGTAAAATCTGGCTCCCAATAAGCTGTCGGCACCCGGTATTTAGCGAAAACTTCAATCTGAGCCACCCTGGTGTGGATGGTAGAAAAATGTTGCCACAAGAACGTTTCTTATGACTGACTATTCGACAAGATATTACCGAATGGGTTAAAGCGTGCCGGAATCTCGAAAATATTTTGTCATACTAACTCAAACTTTAGTCGTTTCGTGCTGCTGAAAGCTCATTTTAGGTTCATGCATGTTGAAATAATCACTTTCCCCAAAGTACGTGAATTCCGTTATTGCATGACTCTAATTGATCGACGTACAAGATGACTTGAGGTAATAACACTAACTGGTCAAGATATGCAGACCATTACCTATGCATTCTTGCTACAATAAGTGGCAAGATTTGGAGTAACAGACCTAGTAGTCATTAACCAAGGTGCGAATTTCATTAAACATATTTACTGGGAGTTGATATGTAAAGATCTACAGCGTTCAGTCTGAAGTGTAGCTGTCTTGTTGTAAGCGTACATTTAGAGTTAAAGGAAGCGCTATGTGCGTCACGCGAGAACTCCGATTGGCTTACAGCACTCCAATTAGTACTACTCGTTATGCGATCATGGTATCGGGCACCAATTATGACAGAATGTAGTAACGATGAAGAAGAAGAGCCACCGTCATGTCAAGCGTCAACGAACACTTAAAAGCACATTCGAGAAAAGAGAAAAAGAGCATATCGACGTGCACGAGTTCCATTTAACCTTGACGTCGATGGCGTCAATTTTGGCGGCCGGTAATGCAGCACGTTTCTCGTTAAGGTACCCAGTAAATAGGACTCTTTAATAGAAAATTTGTTCCTGCATACACATAATTATATTTTCAATGTAACAGTCAACTTTATTATTATAATCAAGGTTGCGATTTTGATATAAATATCTGACTCATTAATTACTTACATATGTCAGTAAAAACTAAGATTTTTATAGTGTAGAAAAGACAATTTATCCAGTAGACCGGTTTCGTTCTTATTGGGAACTCATCATGCACTGGCCAGAATTTGCCGCGGACAGGGCTCGAACTTGATGAGTTCCCAATAAGGACAGAACCGGTCTACTGGATGAATTTCTTTTTTACACTATACAATTCTTAGTTTATACTGACATATGCAAGTAATTAATGTGTCAGGTGCTTATATCAAGATCGCAACTTTGAATATAATAATTGTTATCACCGCCCGCGCAAGCAATGTTCGTTTAGTCAACTTTATTGGTGCTCATAATGCTTAATCAAGAATAGTTTTCATCTAAGTTAATTTTGTCCTTTTTCTAGAACAATCTTTTTTGTTAGGTTAAATTTCTCACTTTTCACTTGTTAACTAATTTTGACGGACGTGAGGGTTGTTCGTGTACTTAACTGGATTTACGTATTTGAGGCAACGGCTGGTATGTCGCATGAATAGTTTGCAGAAGTGCTAAAATAAGAATGATAATATCTTAATGTATAATGTATCTTGAGACTGATTACTGTTTTGCATTATCTTCTCAAATATCTACTAATGAATATATCTTTATATATAAATTGGAAAGCAAAACAAGATAGAAATATGTGAACATAGAGAGAGTGTGAAAAACGGAAACCAATCAAATTGCGTGCGTCACATCCAGTTCAAGCTCAATGCTTGTACGTGCTT
>JAQBSW010003537.1:0-81654 GCA_029291075.1 Eudiplozoon nipponicum
GGTGCAACGTAAATAAATTTGAATTTAATTTACGCAATATGTCGGCGATTGATTTGTGTCGTTACAGTAAATTGCCGTGCTTAAATAGCTTGCCATAGTATTATATGTCTACTTGCACACTATTGGTTAAACGGCCAGTTTCGCTTTTTTCTCATTGGTGCAACGTAAATAAGATTGAATTTAATTTACGCAATATGTCTGCAATTAATTTGTGTCGTTACAGTTTTTTTGGACCACTTTATTTATTTGGCCAAAATTGCATATACGGAACAAATTTGTGATCCACCCATAATAAAATATTACTAATAAATATTAATAAATATTAATAATCATTGCAATTAGGTTGAATACAGCATATCTACTCATGTGTGAAGCAATAGTTTAATCTTAATAATAGAATTTACTTCTGCGTTAGCTAGACTGGTTCTATCGTAGCTTTATGCTTTATTTTTACCTTGTTATTGAAATTTATTCGTTATTATGCTAATCGTTCATGATGGAAAATGGAAATATTATCGGTTTTTTGAAATGTACCGAAGAGCCTTCCGAAGAATTGATATTAGAGATCGAAAACTGCTTAAAAGAATCCTTTAATGTCCGGACTGGTGTATTTTGTAATACTCTTTCTCCAAATAAATTACCCGAAGTATATTGCCATATTATGATGCTGTCGTACAAACATCCCATTTCTATAGGATTGAAACGGCTGTTGCGTTATTCTTTAGAATATGGGCACGCAAATCTTATTTATGAAACTTTGGTTGATCTGCTTAAATCTTCAAATATAGACATGGCCGCGTTTTTTGTTGGCTTACTAGAGCAATATTTTTTGGGCTTGAATAGATTCAGTGATTTATTTGCATCCTACCTGGAATGCAAAGAGGTATTTGTTGTCGAGAAACATTTTGTGTTTTCTAAAATTGCTCAATCTCTCTCTTCTTTACCTAGTGTTGTAGCTAACCATCTCTGTGGGACGTTTGTCTCGGACTTGGAAAAGAACGATGCTTACGTAAAGTGTTTAGCTGATGCTACTTGTAAATTTCAAATCAATCAAAACTGGGAAGACGCGGTTCAGTTTTCCAGCTGTATTTTATATACCTTAATTAAGCAAGGACATATAGGGATATTGATGCAGGCTTTTTTAAAAATAAATGCAGAATTGCCTTTTATTCTTCATGTTCCTAAAAGATATTTTGGTGATGTCTTTACCAAAATTATTCGCTCGGCACCCACCCATAAGGTCGCCTTTCAGCTTACTTCTAAACTTTTTTCTGATGAAACTCTAGATATAGAGCTTTGTACAAGCTTGTGTAGTCGTATTGCTTTGAAATCTGAATTTCATACTCATCAGTCCATTCGAAATTTATTTTATACATTACGTAATGGTACTTTGAAGCTCTCTTGCAAAAGATATCAATTCTTTGGTTCCGTCAATCGTCTAGCAGAACGACTGTTGCATATTTGGAGTGATAAACATTGCATTATGAGTTCAAGCTTTAACAATCGTCTTTATTTATCTCAAGCTATTGCATCTTGGGTAGTTGATTATTTTGAACCGGTCTCTTCAAATATGTCAGATAATAAAAGCGATGGCTTTTATGCTACATTCACTCCAGATATTGTTGCCGGCAT
This sequence comes from Eudiplozoon nipponicum, assembly GCA_029291075.1. Taxonomy (NCBI): domain Eukaryota; kingdom Metazoa; phylum Platyhelminthes; class Monogenea; order Mazocraeidea; family Diplozoidae; genus Eudiplozoon; species Eudiplozoon nipponicum. The sequence goes on from JAQBSW010003537.1 coordinate 1,633, forward strand.
TAGCAATCACTTGAGCAGTCCACGTGATGAAATTCGTGTTTTAGGTATGGCATTGGGTGAATGGCTAATGCAAAGAATTGGGATTAAATCTCTATCGGAAAATTCGCAACCTCTCACGTTTAATTATCCTACAAATGATTATGTGCTGAAGCTACGGAAGTTTTTCATTCCAGTGGATACTGAATCTGGTAGGTTCTGCATTTTATTAATAATAATACATAATAATAATAATACATTTATTTCGCATCAAAGGCCAACTGGCCCGACCATTGAAATAACAAATCAAGGGTAGGATATGTGGAGGTGAATGGAATTGTGACTAGAAAAGTATTTAATAGCAGCGAGAGGGGTTGATGAAGGGAAAAGTTATCATTAACATCAAGATAGTTCAATCTGGTGAAAAAAATAGAAACGAAGTTCCATTTGACTAGACAAGATCAGTGGAGATAGTATTTTATTTTTTTAACTTCAGGACTTGTTTAATGTTTGAGTACCTTTGATTAATAGCTGCCATTCGAAACTAATATTTAATCATTGAATATGTTTATGGAGCATTTTACTTAACAGATTTTTGGAACTTTTGTTGATGATGGAAGTTCAATTTCATTCATATATATATATATATATATATATATATATATATATATATATATATTGAAATATTTTGCTGTATTATTGCTCGTTTACTAAGATTTGGTTAGACCGTTAAAGCTCCAAAGTTTAAATGTTTGATAAAGGCATTTTCTATTAAATATTGGAATGAAATATATATATATATATATATATATATATATATATATATATATATATATATATGGTTCTATCAATTGACTTTTCTGCATTTTTTGTGTGATTAATTTACCATATTCTATCCTTTTTGAGTTTCTGGTATTTTCATATCTGAATAATTCACCACGCTTTGGGCTACATTTTTAGCGACTTTGGCTCGTCTTATAATGTCGGTATAGTTCTTTATTATTGCACTCTTAATTGAGACGTTTTAAATTTGCCCAACTGTTTACGAATACAAATACATGAACTTCGGTATACCATTTCTAGAGGGATTTAAATCCTTGATTTACTGCTAAAGAAATGTGTGTGAAGGTTATTGTGTCTTCATTTTCGTTTAAATTAGGCTATTATTGCTTCTATTGATGTTTTTCCTAACTTTATTTACTATTGAAGGAGTTGCATTGATGCGCACCTGGAATAATTGTAATTACCTGATCTGCGTTTTGACTAACGCAGCTTTCATTGTTCCAGTAATTTTCTTTCATCAAGATATTTCGGCCAAGCTTACCGTAGGCCTTCATCAGTTGCATTTCACGAAACAAATGAAACAACATTTGTTTCGTGAATTGCTTCATTTATTTACTATTGTTCTAAACTGGAGAAATTTCCTTGTATGTGTTATTTTCAAGGATATTGGTCAGTGGCTATTAAAAATCTGATACCCCAGGCTCATCAGCTTTACGTGATAGGATATCTAAGAGAAGTATAATTCTAATTGAAAATCTATTTCCGCTAGGAATAGGTGACCTAACGTTCAATTGTGTTCATAGCTAAACATGAAAAGTACAGCAGATAATGATTTCATAAATCATTAGGAGGCGCTCAGCATAAATTAGTCGCGTTGTCTGTTATGTCTTGTAGGGTAGGGAAGAAAATATAAGATACTACATGTGCCAATAACTGAAGTCCTCAGGATGCGAAGTCATTTTAGCGGTTCTTGGTAAAAATATATATCGTGGCATGATTGACAGAAAGTAAAGATTATACTGCACTAACCTTAAACTTTAAGCAATGGTCGGTTAGTGCGTCATAGCTTCTCTATTTCAGAAATTAAGTTGTGAAAAGCTTTGCTCACACGAACGAGCTACATGAAACAGTGAGAGATAAACAACTGGCAAAGCAATTTAATTTATATAACGAAAAATGAGTACAATTACTGACAAACTGTTTTGCTGGTTTTCAATTGCCGCTAAAGCCAAAGAATAGTTGATTCATTGGCTCTTAAAATTTACATAGTCTTGTCTAAATGACATTGTTAGTTTTTAACGACTGTCAAATTTAATGAGCGGTATAAATTTTTTGCTTAAAAAAGACCGACATTTCTTTGAGAGGACCTCATTTGGGTTGAACATACAGTAAATGGTGAACATTTTCCGACCCGATGCTCGATTTATCTGGCTGTAAATAATGTTTCTTTTTCCGTTCACTGTTAAAAAAGCTTTACTAGACTGCAGAACTGTGAACTCTCGATTGGTCATTGCTAGGTATGGCGTAAGAAACCTGGTTTATGAGTCGTTAAATTTTCGCGCGTATTTTCAACTGTGTACTTACAGTAGGAAGAATTTGATAATCTACCGGATGTAGTCCAATGGTCGTTAGCTGAATTCGCACATCATAGTGGTAACAGGTGTTTTAATCGTCGAACTACTTAATGATTACTCGGGAAAGCAGAGCTGTAGGATTATTAAATACTGCCCGCAACCTTAATTTTGTCATGGTAAATCTAACTTTTCGAGCATCGCAGGCGAATTGTTTCTGTAAGGTGTAGCGACGTAAACAGTGCAAAAGCAACTATAGTGTGTCATCGTATTCAAATTAATCAAAATCTGGAAGCGGACGATGATAGTCACCTGTCTATCGTGCAAGGTCGTACAATTGTAGCCCTGTCAGGTTTATCAACTGATCTCGCTACATCTTTTGACTGCCAGAATCTGATTGAAATTACTTTCCCGATGGATAACAAGGTTAATTTCGTAAGGTGAAGCTATGATTATTTTTATGCCATGTCTCAAACTCCAGCGTCTAGCCTCCATGTAGCATGAATGCCTGCATTATTAGGAGAACGGGAAAAGTATATTTCTGGCGCCTTTAAAAATAGTTGTTTTGCACAAATAGTGTATTTAAGTCTTGATCGGCAGACCATATACCAGAAGGAAATCTGAAATTAAAACAGCCCAGATGGTGCGTTTCAGCGTTGACTAGCTGGTCACCGTATAGCAGGACCACTGGATCCAAATATTCCATCCTCACTGGGAATGGGCAACTCGATGTTATTTTATAGCCAGCAGCCAATCTTGAAATACACAAGTTACAGGAATTCAATATTGAATCAGCCTGCGCACTATATGATAGCGGTTGCCTGCTGGGTCTTATAGAGTGGGTATGCGTAAAAAGTTATTTAGATGTGCCTGTGATTTTAGTCCCAGGAGTTGAAGGCTCTATATGCAAATCTGTGAAAGGGCCACTATCGTTGCGCACTGCTAATTTAAAACCTACAATAATAGGTAGGTAAGTGAATTAGATATCACTATGTTTGGACGGTATAATTCGTAAAATGATGTACTCACTGGCACGAGTTCCAGGAATATGTAGGAGGACGGTGATTGATTGAGCTGCCTATTTTCGTGCCGCTTAAACCCTTATATAAATTATCCATTTGTTCTTGTGTTGTGATGGCTCCTGTCTTGCGAGCTAGTCCTTCATATACGGCTGCTAAATTGCACAATCGCGGTAGCCACCTAGTTTACAAAATAAAAGAATTGCTTTGAGCATTCCACTATGTCTCATCGGGGTCAAGAGAAACGGAGTTATTTGCCAACAGACTGTAACAGACATTCAGCTATGTATGGTTTTACTTTTCTACTATGCAATCTTACATCAATAACTTTACTTAATTTGAGAGTTTTAAACTCTTTTTCCTTAGTTGTTGTTCGTTCTTGGAGTTTTAAACGTGTAAGCACAGACTATCAGGCATTCTGTTGGAGAGTAATTTATGCGAGAAAACTTAAGATTTAGCCTCTGGCCCTCAGTAGTGTTCAGATATTTTAATAAGTGTCTCTTAAACCGCAGAAGTGTCAGGCCAGCAATCTCGAGGCTGGTTTCGCTTAGTCACATCGTGCCCTCATAAAATGGGATATTTGTAAAGAAAAACTGTAAAGTCTAGCAGCGAACAAGGTTCGTTGCAAGAACCTGCCTTATTATACCTTTTATGCGTAGACTCTTCTGTAACTCATCGTGTTTGGAATCATGATGTCAGTCTACGTTGTTTTTTGTTAGCTATGTGATCAACTAAATCTGTTGCGGCAACATTGGCTTAAGGAGAGCCATTTACTGTAATTTGAAGTGGTTAATCGCATTTTGTGCTAGCTTTCAATGGTGTGGTGTTCGAAGCCATTTTGATCTTCTAGGGTACAGAATGTGGTTATCGTGTATTTCAGAAATCGACTGAAACAATGGATGAATTATCTTTGAGCTTTCCACTCACTCATCCCATGCGTTCATGCAGATGAATGTGGGATTTGACGATCTTCCCTTCGTGTAGCAGAATGACACATGAGGCATTAATTATGATTTTATTGAAGATTGGCATTGTCTTTATTTACTTTCCGACGAGCTGGTGACGATATTGATCATTTATTAGAAACGCATAAATATTCTAGACATTTGCAATAGATTTTCTAGTTTGCCCACTGCTAGATTCAGTAGATAATTTATTTTTATAATTTGAACTTTAAATAACCCATTTAATTAACTAATGCTGCGCATATCTACATCTTATTACTGCCATGATTTCATACTTTGAATTAATCATCCACATATCTAACATGAAACGGCAGTTTCACAAGTGTCATTTATCTAGTATCGCTGTTCTATTCGGACATGCCTAATCTGTTTTTGGAAGTTAACTACGGACGTAAATAGATACAAATTATGGAAGCGTAATACAGCAGCGTGTGCTGTCAAAATCTATTATTTATGACGTGACGTAGGTTTGCGGCAGTAGAGCTTCAGATCTTAACTTCGAATGCATTTTTGCATTACTCGTATGTTTTCGTATTTGGCTTTGTTAAGTGCGCTTAAGGCAAATCAGGCTTTCTTTCGCTAATATTAACGATTGATAAACGTGGCATTAATCCAACTTGCGTTATTTCTTATCATTTTAATAGCTATACGTATTAAAATAAACCTTAGCATTAAGAATATGTAATAGTATAAAATTTAGTTTAAATTGAAAATAGTCGATCATCTCCAATAATACCCTTTATTTAAGGATCTGAGAATCTTTTCTTAGAAATGAACGTATCGTTCCAGTGTGGTGAAAAGTATTATGCGATGCACCGTCATTAGCTTTTCGGAGTTCTTATTATTTAAAAATCCATTTATTTTTAAAATGAATTCTAATTGGTGTTAGGTTATGGCATCAATGTGTTCCTATAGAGGGCAAGAATTGTTAATCGAAATATCAATGTTTCAATCTGTTGTGGTGAAATCGTCGAGGTCTAAAAATCGACTGTGTTTAGTACACTAATTAATTTACAAATAGCTTACGTTTTATCATATGATCAGTCTTTAATATGATACATTTTCTTACCTTTTATTCTTCCTTCATATTATATTTGCTGAATGAAAACTTAATGAGATTCATTTTCGTATATTTTAGAACACGTACTTTTTTATAATAAAGCAACCTTTTTTATTTAAATCAAGTTTTAGCTTCATGTTATCTCTGGATTTAAGATTTTCTTGTATGATTCAAATTTTACAAAGCATGTTTCGTAATTTGATAGATGCAATAACATTGAGATATACTGCTTTTGAAATTTCGTCTAAGAATCTTACTATTTGTTTTATTTGTTGTTCTGTTTAGATGTTGTTCCTTGTATGGTTGAGGATCATCCAAAACCAGCATTACACGAATTGAAAATTATATCCGAGAACCTGGATAGCGATGATGATGAAAGCGTGTCCGAGGAAGATGGATTTGAGAAGCTTCCTTCCATACCTGCTGCAATTAACAGCTTTTCAAGTCGAACTGATGGCACCCACCAACCGGACAGGCCACAACCGCGATATCTTCGTGAATGTCTTGATGGAATTATAGCATCGACAAATGGTCCAGGAAATTCAGCTGATGGATCTTGTACCAGCGTTCCTGTTGAATCCTTAAAGGCGGCAGCTAAATTAATTAAGGAGCAACCGACTTCTGCTCGTGAACTGGCCATTGAACTGGCAAGTGCGTTTGTGCATATTGAACCACCGGCGCATCCAGATGCTAATCTTCTCGCAAATGCTCGGCATGAAGCTTTGGTGGCTTTAGGAACAGTTGCTCCCGCATCTACAGCTCATTACTTAACTGGCCAACTTGCTAGTGATGTAGAGAAGACGCATGGCTTAGGCTCGCTATTATCGTTTGGCCAGAAAGCAGAATTATTGGCATCGCTTACTGACATTGCGTGCAATTTGGCCGCTCCACCTGAATTGGACGTTATTGCTTCACAGTCATCTGATGTAAATTTTTCGAAACCTTTAGGAATTTCAAATGACGGAAAAACTTGGCGCTTTTGTTCCGCAAAAGTGATTCCTCAAGTGTCACAGAACCGTTTTGCCGAGGTAGCTGGTGAATTTTTCTTTCCGCTTGCTCGATTAGTGCCTACAATTGTGGAGCAATCTTCCGCATCCACCAATAATAAAATTGGGAATTCTGCAAACACGGCATTGTTTTGTCATCAGGAGGATGCTCTTTTGTCTCGCCTTGTTGCTACATTAGCTACTGTATACGTATGCGCTCGAAATTCACCTTTGCAAGCAAATATGGCTAGAGACCTAGTCGAAGTGGCGGCTTTTTTACGATGTCATCCTGAGCCGTCTGTACGTCGAGCATGTCTGACAGCGTTGGGTAGTATGTTGACGACGAGTGCGGATAATTTTTTTCTTTTGCATCCAGATTTGTTGTTCTTAAATAATAGCACTGTTTCGTCGTCTTGTTTGCCTTTACCGTATGGATCATTGATGCAAAGGAGAAAATTGCCTGGTTTGCGGAACTTATCTGGAAAGTTTCTGGCGCAAAGTGATGACGAAGCTGAAGAAGAAAATGTGTGTGACCGTTCTACTCTATACAAAGTTAGGCAGAATGCAAGCAGTAATGAACGACATCCAGGCATTGTGGAGATTAGTTCAAGCAACGCTGATGTTGAGTCAGACGATCTTCAGAACAGAGCAATCCATAAGTTGACCTTAAATGATAATGCCGGTGTGGCCCCTTGCAAAGAGGTGAAAGCAGCACAGAGCCTTTCGGACTGGTTAGAAGCAACCTATCTTCATGATAAAGATGAAGAATGCAAAATTTTGGCGAGTACGTGTCTGGCTTCGTTGCTGGAACGTATCGCTGATTTAGCCAATGCAGCATGATAACTAACGCAATGAACATCTGAGTGGGATATTTAAATTAGCATATTTGTAATAATTTATCAAAGGTTATCGCTTTCACCTTACCCCGTATAATACACGGTCTGGTGTTTGATACGCAGCTCTGAGTATCCTTTAGACAGATCTTTTTCTGTAAACGAAATATAGGCCAGTGTACAGAGTTGTTATGGTTTTGCTACAGTGAAGCACCAGTAGTTCATTTTTGCATAATACTTTATGATTATACGATTCCTAATTATGTAATTATCTTTCATTTGTAAATTTATTCTATTTTGATTTTGTACATTAATTTAATAAACGAATCTATTTGGAATTAAAATATTTGTTCTACTTTTTAATGTGACCCTACCGTCTATTTTCTGTCCAATTTGCTTTCGATGTTTTATGTGACATTGTTTTTCCTATGAATTTCGTTTGTAAAATTTAAATGTATTTAGTGTGATTGGTTATGCTCACTTAATAAGGCTGAAAATGTCGCCATAATGCGCACAATAGACTTACGGCCTCAATTTTTGCCCCTTCAGAGCTGTGGAGAAGTCGCGTTTTATAACAAGTAGCCCCTAGCAACTAGTCGCGTTGGTACTGTTATACAAAATATAAAGTTGTATTTTTTGCCCAATTTGCTAGCACTATACTTTGACACACGGTGTATTGAAAACATCCATTTCTTAATGTTTAGTGACAAAGCTATGAAATGTGTTATTTTTGTTGCTCTCTTAGTTTATATCAATGATGCAATCTTAAACATTGAATAATTACATTTTATAAAATGATAATATTCAAATTGCTCTTTCGATTTCATGAAAATATACATAGATGTGCATCATTCGTTTGTCTGTTGTATCCAACCGATGTCTAATTTGTTATTCGAATTTTATTGGTTCAATTCAGTCTAACGAATTGATGCGTCCGGATATTGCTAACAATGCTATAGTGGTAATCTTAGACAACACAGACCCGGACTCTAATGATCGAGTTATATCAGTCGTGATATTACTTGTTTGATAAGGCCGCATCGTACCAATGCTAAGACACCTGAATTGGCAAATAGTGCATAATTTGAGCTACAAACAGCATTCAGTGTGAAGACTTATTTATTCTGCTTTGCAGACAGGTTATTCTGATAATATCTTTTTCGTTTATGTTATAATGACAAAATACTAATCTAAATTTTTTCCTCTTTAATTTGTAGCCGAACATTCCTGGATAAATTTAGAGTTTTGTCATTAGCCTGTATTTAGTTGATTAGTGAAATTTTCCTTTGCTTTTTTAGTTTAATTACTTCAGCTTAAACAATATTTATTGTCTAAAATTCGGATGCTTTTTCGCTAAGATGTTGTGCTTCATCATCAAAGTCATGGTTAAAAGATATTTACTTCGTCGTGTCACTGATAGAATTAGTCTTCAATAGTGTATTACAAATGGCGCGCGTTTCTCAAGCGCTAAATGATTTATTAAAAATTGGTAGTTTCATTGAAGGAAGTTCAATTTAGAGTTCATTATAACTCTTCGGTATTCAAAGACATGGCAGATTTTCCAACTTAAATTTCTGGTAATTATTTTTGATCAGCAGTAATTTTTATATATATATATATATATATATATATATATATATATATATATATATATATGTGTGTGTGTGTGTGTGTTTACCAGTCGCGGTGACTTTCGGCAATTATTTGGAGAGTTCCCAACAAAGACAAAATCAGCACCTCATGAATTATATATTGATTGTTGTGGAGTACTAATATACATGCAATTTTGTATTAGTCATTGCGCATCTAGTAAACATTTTAGTTCAAATGGGTGCAGAAAAATTTATCTGAATCTATTCTCCTGTTTTTTTGTTTACTAGCAACTCGTCTGCAGTAATCAGTACTACGTCCTATACACATTTGTATATGTGTTGTCCACCTGTCACACATTTCTTAACCAAATATATAGTTAGGTGATTGTACTGTCCACATGTCCCACATTTCTTATCTAAATATGTAGTACCGTAGTACCTACACCTGCTAACGAGTTTTGAGTAAGCACGAAACGCGTATGTATATCTTTCGTTCATGCTGACTTTAATATATCTTTATGGTTCCATTTTTGCTAATTTGTTACTAGGTACATAGTACCTAATACAAAATTGCATATATATTAGCTCTCCGCAACAATCACGATATAACTACTAAACAATGACTTGTATGGCAGTTGAATGATGCTAAATAGGTTCCATCTGAGGAATTACTATCACAAAATTAGATTAGTATATAAACAAAGCGTTTGTTTTATGCGTTAGGGATTGCGAAATGATATGAGTGCTAAACTCATGGACGAAACCGATCCACTTGATGCGATGCTTGGTCTTCTGACTATATATATAACTCGCTGGTCCAAAGCTATGATTCCAGAAATTTTTTCATGGTCGATACTTGGCTGTTTCGACCAAGATTTTGCTGCTGAAGGAACCAAAGCCGTGGTCTCGGCGCACTTGCCTTTTGTCTTTTGAATTAAAATGGATAAAGCTTTATGCAAAAACACGACCTCTCTTATATCTCTGTAATCGCTGAGCTCTCGAAACATGTTTGCTGATATATATATATATATATATATATATATATATATATATATATATATATATATTCATTTTACACTTCCTGTGTGCAAAAACAAAAAGAAATTTTATCAGATATATAGAAACGTTTCTTTCGCATTGTCTTCTCAAATATCTTACTAATGAACATATCATATATATATATATATATATATATATATATATATATATATATATATATATATATATAAAACCATTATTAATAATGATATTACGCACATTATATTACTTAGTCTGCAATAAGTCAAGTGAACAAATCGGCGATTCTCTATTGCACAATGTGTTAGCTAAGCATTATTTTAATTTCATAGAGGAATTTTAAATTGATTAGAGCTGAGTTAGAATGATGACCATGCTTGTGTTGTTTCGATATTTAGTTCATCTACGAAAGCCAGTTATTCAGATAGTGGTGTGGTCTAGAGATGGATTCTGTCTTAGCCCCGATCATGGTCGATAGGTTTGCGTATCATTTAGAACTCAAGAACGCTGAACTACAGTGTGAAGAAAAAATACAGGGGGATTGTTGATGCATATGTTTTACCTTTGAAGCTGCGTACATCAGAATACCTGATTGACAATTGAAAATTTTGAAGAGAACACTAAAGCATTTCTTGGCGTTCCGCTCAAACGTAGAGCTAATGACACATTGAGCAAATCGTTCTTTCACATGAAGATACATGCAATGCAACATTAGCATCTCATCAACTACTGTACTTTGAAGAGTGAAAAGTTGTAGTTAAGACATCATGCAATAGAGCATTGTTTATTTGTTCACCCGTATGAGTTAGATAGTGTGCATGTCATTCTTTTCATTAATGGTTACTCATCACGTGTTAAAGTTAAACATAAACCCAATGATCGTTACGTATATATATATATATATATATATATATATATATATATATATATATATATATATATTCCGAGTGGTGAGGGGACACCACTTGTACCAAATTCCCAAGAAACTCCACATGTTTGGAGCCGGCTTATCCTCCAAAAAGGAGTCAGCCGCAGTAAAGTGTAAGTATATATATATATATATATATATATATAATATATAATGTTTGCTCGTTTTTGTGGAGAACCAATACCTATATGCAGTTACGTATTAGGCATGGCATATCTAGTAACAAATTGGTTCAAATAGAACAAGAAGGTTAAGCTAAAGTCAGTATCTAAGAAAGGCATAAAATACAAGTTATGCATTTCATGCTTACTGGCGACTCATCAATAGCAGCCGGTTCTTTACTCTACATCCATTATATATTTGGTCAAGAAACGTTTTTCTTTACTCTACATCCATTATATATTTGGTCAAGAAATGTTTGATCGTTGGACGGTTCAATTCTATTCGAGTGTGTATTCGAGCAATACTTGAGTCAACTTTATATAATGGCTTAGGCAGTGCAGCTTCGAAGAGAACTCACTATATGTGATATGTACAAAACCTGTATTTCGTCATTTTATTTTCTAGTAAACTAAGTTTTAATGCACAGTTATGATATTCTAATGAAACTAAAAACAAATCTGTAATATTTGAATTTATCATTGGAGCTCTTGGTATCTTTAAGTCAATATTATTTTGTTATCTCGCAGGTTCATTTCCATTATGCATGTGCAATTTTCTTATTATATTTTTTCTATAACATGTTTTTTTTACCAATTTTCCTTTCTATGTATAACTTAATACTTTTCTCATATTATTTGTTGGTTAGTCGGCCTATCTAAAAACATTCGTTTCGTAATTTATCTCGTCATTTGTGCCGTTTTTTTTAACCACAATTGCCATAATCCTTTTACCTGATTTTGTTGTAGAAACTTTCGGTTGGTTAAAGCGAGTGATCTATCAACTTCAAAGTTGAAGTTTTTGTTGCCAACACGATCGAAGAAACGAAAATCCTTCACAAAGCTTCACGAATTCTATTAGTCTTTTGCTGCTTTTAGCAAGGTAAGTAAAGCATACTTGTATATGAAATAGAACCTGAAGGTTAGACTAAATTCACCATACATGGAAGGTGTAATCTCATGTACACATGCATTTCTTGCTTACTGGTGACTCATTAATGTAAACAGTATCACGCTTTTTACGCACTATATATATGGTCAAGGAATGTGAGATAATTGGATGGTACAATCTTCTATACGAATATGTATAAAATCAGTTTACATCATATAAAGTGTTCGACAATGCGAATTTAAGGGTTACCAACACTATGGTTGCCCAGTCTGTACCTGTTATCAGCATAATATGTTTCAAGATATGCTAAAATTGACAAAAATACGAATTGCAACTATTTCTGAACACCTGCTACTCTCGTAATTCCATAAATTCTGGTCTTGATCGATAGCGGTTATCTCATTTCGCGGTGATCATTACATCAATCATTTAAATATATAATAGTTATATAGTTTTTTGAGGAGACATGCAATTGTGTATTGGTCGTTGTGCACTTAATAATAAATTGGTTCAAATAGAACCAGAAGGAGAATTTTTTGGAAATATGGCATATCGTGAAATCCACTGTTCTGATATCTTTTACTGAGTCGGCAGCCATAGGCTTGGTAGCATATATCATTTTAACAACCGTAGCGTTAGTACCCATTATGGACTCGGCATGTGTATTATATATAGAGTTAGCTTTGATGTCGTATTGTCGAAGACTTCGTATGAAGTTAGCTCCACAACCGCTGGTATAACCATTCGTATAGGAAAATGTACCGTCCAATTGTCCCACGCCCATTTGACAAACCATATAGTAGGTATAGGGCGTGGTACCGTTTCTTGCCGATGAGTTGCCTGTAAGACATAAAAGATACATTCGAATCGGTGTTACATTTATGTAGTTGTATATCAACAATTTTAAATGTCGATATAACCATTATCATTATGAAAATAAGAACGTGAAGTCAGATAGCACAAACACGGATCTGAGGGTCATGGTAATACCTGACTCTAAACTAAGTAGGAAAATAAAAACGTAACATTGTAATAAAATATACGTAGTATTTTAAAGCAACCCCTTACCCTATGCAGTGTACCTCCAACCAAAAGGAGAACCGTCAGACACATCGAGAGTTAAATTTCCTATAAAGAATGTAGCCTCATTTACGTGCGTGAGACCATGCGCCCAAAAAAGATAAGAGGATAACATAGTAGCGCATGTAAATATGGAAATGTTAATGGATCAGATCTTGCACGTCGTACAGTAGTGGCAGGACACACAGTTAATGGGGATGCTTGCTGACACATATCAATTTGCAGTCGGAGTAGATCGACAAGATTTATTGCAGAATCCATCGAAATTGAATTGAGGAATGACAATTAATGGAACAGTCGTAGACAAATCAAATGATACTGTTTGGAATAAAGCACTAAATAGCGGTATGAAGCGAATGTTGCACAAATCAGAATCAGAAACTGGCTCGGGTAAAAGAAAGAGAACGCTAGATTACCATTAACTTACTAAGATTGGGGGATATATACATGAATCTATTAATTAATTTAATGGTTATCCTGTTTCATCCTTGTTTACTTGTTATTTCATTTTATATATTAAATTAAGCGCTTTGATTATTGTAGAACTTTTCAGTGAACCTTTACGTTTAATTTAAAAAAGAAAACTTTTCTTCGCACTATGGTTATCTTTCTTTCATTAGGCATTTTCAGAATTTTTATGATACCTTTTTATTTTTTCTACTAGACTTAATGAAACATTTTATCTTTGTTTATTTTTACTAACTCTTCATTATTTACCGTGTATATTTTGTGCATTCATGCAGAGATATACAAAAGCTAAAAGTGACTAATGTTTCATTACCATATAACTATTCTTTCGTTTTTATATGTAGGCTAAAGAACACTAGGTTGCTCATTCCTAGTAAGAATGATTTGTTGTGAATTTGACCGCATTTTGCTTGTGCGGGATAGCACTCTTAGGTCGATAAAATCTTGAATGTTGTTCATTTTCAGGTGCTCTAATTATTGGCTTCGATTGATGGGTTCTCACTTCTCCCTTCTTTTTTAAGCCTTCCATCAGCTGATTGTCTGAAATGACGTTGGAACAAGATTTTCCATTGTAAAATCTTGTTCCAACGTCATTTTCAGACAATCAGCTGATGGAAGGCTTAAAAAAGAAGGGACAAGTGAGAACCTATCAGTCGAGGCCGATAATCAGAACACCTGAAAATGAACAACATTCAGGATATTATCGACCTACGAGTGCTATCAATTGTCCCGCACAAGAAAAATGCGGTCAAATCCACAACAAGAAGGACAGCACTGCGCAAAGAGATTCAACATTTAAGAATGATTTGTTTTCGGATTTTTCCTTCTCATAGATAGTCTGCCAAACGAGGCTGCCCAGATGCCAGTAGCTAAATTTTCCTTCTGTAGCCGAATCTTGCCCTTCGCGTCTGGCACGCTTGCTCTCATACCGTCAAACACATTTAACATTAAAAGTTACTGCGCAGTTAGACCAAACTCGAGGCTTCACATGAACCAGGAGGATGGGAGTCTCTTTAAATACAAGCAAGAATCATGCTACTACTCTCTGACTGACTAGCTTCTGCCTGCCGTTCGTCAGGCCAGAATGAATGACACACCTATTTAAATACATTTATGCTTATGAGATTTACCAAAAGGTATAAATGAAACAGTTAAAACTAAATTTACCATTTGGGTTAAAGATTTTCGAATTGCTTGTTGGATGCACTCTTTTGAAAAGGCTTCCTAAACTGGAAGCCGAAATATACGGAGTAAAATTAAATACAGCAGATGCAGACACCTTGTTGGTTACAAAAATGGCCATGTAATTAAAGTTTCAGCATGTTTTGGAAAGAATTTTGTGTCGTTTGGTGTTGGCCATATTTTCCTCGAGGAACCTAATGTATGATAAATCTTTTATCGGAAAAGAAAGTATAATCGCATGCTTCAGCTTGTTTAAACCTGAGAACTTGGATTTTATATGTCCTAAAACTAAAGCTCTTTAAAAATTGGAATCTGAAAGGATATCGCACCTTGATTCATAAGCCTCGCAATGAAATTGTTGCCAACCACTTAGCGGATGGTGATAATAATGGTGATGATAATGGGTTGGAAGCAGTGCTGACGAGTAGCACAATTCTATTTCTATGCTCAGTTCTTACCTATTGACAGCGATCCACCTGTAAATGGAGCGCGGACACCTTCTAACGTGTAATCTTTCAAGAATTTACAGTCTCATTAATCAGCTGTGTTTGAAAATTGTGGTAGTGATGGATTGACTCCTCGTCCTCATAACGGAATAATCAACGAGCATCCTATTTTTATTAAATGACCGTTTGAGTCTTATGAAAAACCGCTGAGTCGATGAAATTGTTGGTCCCCTTCCTGATTTTTTATGTTCAGTAGTATAGAAGGTCAGAAGGATATGGACAAGCTCAATATTGCAATTGTATTGGACAAATCTGTCCGAAATAAATCGAGGAGAATTGTACTATCCGTCCTACAACGTGGAACATTAGCACCCTCGCCAACTTCAGTGGTGTTATTTGTATCCAAGGTGGTTACTTAAGTTATTTTCTCAAAGATTCATAAAGAGCGAAAAGTGTGAGCAAGGTATTTCGACTGAGGCGCGAATACATAACCAATATCAATACACTGCGTCGCGCTTCTGTGATTTGCATCTCGTATTAACGACCACCTGTGGTTTTTCTATGGCGAGCTATGCTTCAGGATGGCTTACCGAACAAACGAGTTCAATTGATTGAAACCTACCATAGTGGCCCGTAGATATAGAATTTTTACGGCCTGACGACCGGCGGGCAGAATCCAGTCAGCCCAGGAATCGTAGCATGAGCCTTGCCGGGTCTAAAGGGACACAGCCATCATCTTGTTTCATGTGAAGCCTCGAGTTTTATTGCTAAACGTGTTTGACGGAATGAGAGCAAGCGTACCAGACACGAAGGGCAAGTTTCGGCTGCTGAAGAATACTTTGGCTATTGGCATCTGCGCAGATACTGTTCACCAGCCTTGATTGGCAGACTATCTAAGCGATGCAAAACTTCGAATACGAACTGTCCGCACTAGAAATGAGTGACCTATTGTTCTTTTGTAGTTCGCATATAACCACAAAACGCTTATGCTTGTATGGTTCTGAATGATGATGATAGTGGCTCATTTGCCCGGACTCGTATTAGTAGGCGCTTTTCTGTGCCTTTTGTGATCGACTACTGCGTTCCACAATAATGCAATTGTTTCAACTTGACTTATTATGTTGTCAGTGCTGTTTTGCTGAGTTGTGGCCGGCTTGTTGCCCGCGAATAAACGAACAATGCAGTTCTAACGGCAGTAAATAGAACCAATTGACTAAGACCAATTCATTACGCTCAATTATTGTCCATCCGGGACAGTCTGAGGCTATTTGCCTTTAAAACGATCGTTATGGTCAATTTTAATCTAGTGCGAGAGATCCTTCCCTACGTTACCCTGTTACTGGCTGAAAAATAAATTTACTAGGAATAGGTTACCGAGTGTTCATTTACATCTCGCACATTGCTTTAAATACGACAGTGAAACATCAGTGTATTGTGGTGGTGTAGCGCTGTGTTGAAGTAGTAGAAATAGTAGTAGTATTTTTAAGATTAGTGGTAACTTTTAGTTATACCTTTCGTAGACTTCTTGAACTATTATATAAATTTTAGGCCGGCTATATTTATGTATTTGTTATTTGAATTAAGTAATAAATCGTTTATTCTAACATGCATTTGTCATAAATCAGGTATACACATAGCTAATAAATGAACATGTTGTCGCCAGATCTCAACTCGGATGTAAATTTAGTATTTTACAGGCAATCTTGTAAAGCAAGGGGATTAAGTATAGCTAAATGCATAAGCTAAACGGGAACCAGGAAACACACAAGATGAAGTACATACACACGCATCAATTACTTAGCAAATTATATTACAATCAAAACCATTACCCGTGGGCGTTCTTCAATATACAAATTGATCAGAATTACTTTATTCTTTATAGTTTGTTCGTATATATATATATATATATATATATATATATATATATATATATATATATATATATATATATATATATTAATGAGCTTTTATATAAGCCTAATGTATCATACCAACTAAAGACGGATAGTGTTTTTTGGCCCTCTATTTAATATGTGCAGCCATCTTGTAAAAACAGTTTTAATGAAGTATCACCATTCGCTATTGCTGACATCGGTGTTACTTTTATCTTAAACTAGCATCAACCACGGTGATTTTACCAGTTTAAGCCTAATTTGTGTCTCGATATTCGTTATTTTCAACTGCTAGCACAAAGCATAATTCAAATACATGCATGGAAAAAAGAAATATATCATCATAAATTCTCATTCTGAACGCAGAAATATTTTCTCAAATCAAAAGGCTTTCCAGAATAAAGAGTGTATGTGTATTAATGGAAATAACGTCGTTTGGGAAGTCTGCAATTTATGATGCAATAAACGTGATGATCCGTCTTTCGAAGAAGTTTATAGTAAAACAGGACGCAAAAGTAAAATACAAATCCGTACTTCACTCCAAAATACTTTCAATTAAGGGGAATGACAATTCTCTTACCCGCGTCGGATGCAGAGAAAACCTTTCTGGGTAACTCTCTTCGTCCCAGCTATATAAAAGAGTTCCAGACTATCGGATTGTCGAGAAAACGATTAAAGAAGAAATCATGCGTTCTTCTAAGTGATCAACATAAATTACAACGATGGGCAATAATTTTCCTGGGTGAATCTGGATTTAACCTACACACCTCCACAAATTATGGATATTCATTCTCAAATCAAGATGCTGTCTTATATCAACCAAGATCTGGAGGCATCTGGGGTTGAAAATTATATGATTAGGGAAGGAGCGTACAAGTTTATGCCAAAGTAATTTTTCGAAGTAACCCTTTGGTTGTAATGAATAATGTGCGTTTCCACCACTGCCAAGTAGTTAATACAATTATTTTCGAAGGGAGTTGAAACACTTTTCCTTCCTTACTCCGTGGATCTCAATCCGACTGAGAATTTACTTCCTCTCGTCAAATCGAAACCACATTCAATTAGGGCCGAGAGCAAAAACAAAATGTGAGATGAAGATGTATATTGAAGATGCTGTGAAAACTCTGGGATGACTAGACGAATACGCCAGAAATTTTTGGAATTCAGCTAATCAAATGAACAATTATGTTACATATTATTGTCATTTTTTCAGCACAATTATATATGATCTTTAATAACGAACATTACAAATAATGAGATTGTTAATGGAAATACGCGTTGTTCTCAAAATTACAATTTTAAATTACGAATCGACATTAAATACACAATTCTTTAATTTTACGATCTATAGGTTGCGACTTCTAGCTTTAAAAGCTTTCTAGTTAGCAGATATGCAAGTATTGCAATCAAGCTCACTTCAATAAATAAAAGATTTAACGAGATAATTTCATTCTTTTCTCAATAAAATTGCATGATACACTCATTGGAGGAGGGATATGCTTAGAATAATATCACAGATTTTGCATTTCATATATAAATGTTTCCATTCATTTCTGGGATTTTTCCATTTATTTCTGGGAGCATTCCGTTCAATTTCGGGATCGCTCCGTTTATTAATGGGATCTCTCCGTTTGTTTATGGAATACCCTGTAAAATGTCATTTGATGAACGCAGCTATTATTTTTTCCAATAAATGTAAACAAACAATGCAAAAAAACAGTATTTAAATGTAAACAATATCCTGTCTATACCGTATTTGCTTACATATGCGTAACTATAAACAAATGAACATGATTTTGGATCATACATATTTTGACACCAACTTTTTTCATAATTTCACCTCAGTTGTTTGAGGCGAATTCATTTATTAAATGCGCATCATATTATAGTCTACTGGCAGAAAAATAATAAGGTTATATATTCACCTTCATTACATATGAAATTAACATTAAATTTGGAACATTTTATGATTATGACATAACAGAAATAAAATATAGAATTATTTTGGTATGTAAAAGACATATTTTCAGTTATAAATAGTATTAAGTTGACGTTTAGTCAATGTTGATAATAAATATTGTGGTCATGTCCTTTAAATAACACCTTATATGGTCCATTTTTAAAGTGCAATTTTCTTCGTTGCAAGTAAACAATGGTGAATGGCGTTTTATACCACCACAATTAGAATTTTGGAGATGGTCAGCCAATTCCATCTGATATATAGAATCTGGTGATTAATGAAGAATAAGTTCACTAGGAATAGACGACCTAGTGTTCATTTACAGCCCACACATAGCTTTAAATGCCATGGTTATGTGGCTGTAAAGCAGCAGTGTTTTTTGCTGGTGTACTAGTAGTAGTAGAAGTAGTAGTAGTAGTAAGCAAGAAACACATTTGTGCACGGGGTTACTCCTCTTGCTAAATCTGACATTGTTTTATCTTTCTGGTCCTTTTTGAACCAGTTTGTTCCTATGCATATTAGTTCTCCGCAAAAGACAGTGTATTGCTGTAATTCTTGTTTATTTTTGTGAAATATTTCAGTGAATTACTCGCTTTTTTCATTCATTAACAAAGATGCATTCCACGCAAGTGCAATGTATGCGGGACTCCTGGGGGCGATTTTTCATACCTTGTTTATGAATTGCGATTTAGTTCTCCCCAGTTAGTTTGTTGTCGAGCTCTGTTGATTAGCATGGAAGGTTGGAACGCGTTAGTATTTGCGACTGACTGCAGTTTAGCTATGTTGTACGACTTGTTAGATTAAATTTTGTTGTTGTTTATGTAAAGCTCGTCGTTAGAAAAACAAATAAGGCTCCATCAACTTCGTTGGCTCGGTCACGTTTTGATTATTCCCTCATTTCGATTGTCCAGTAGAGCTCTGTTCTCTCATCCAGCACCAAATTCGCGTAAGAAACACGGTGGGCAGATTCTGACATGACAGAAACAATTGAAGCTACTTACATCCAAATTGGGTAGTATAGGACCCACTCGTCTGCCGGGATGGGGTCCTCGTGCGCATCATAGTTCTTGGTTAGAAACCCTTAGTGAAATGGCATTGAATCGAGCTTAGTGGCGATCTTGTTGCAGATGTCTAGTAGAATCATCTTCGTATCTTTCTTTTCTTAGTAGAGCAAAGTTAGCTGCGAGGTTCGGTTTGTTTATGACGTGATACGGTGAAATCCGCAAGGAAGCTGTGTTGCTGATGTCGCCTTGCCCGAATGCTAACTTGGCCATAATGGTGTTGTGGAGAGGTTTAGTTTGCCTCATTTCTGTGAGTTATCCTGATAAATTTACTCATAGTAGCAAGGTATTCCTTCTCTCTACTACCCCTCTCCCTCTCTCGTAAATCTCACTATTAATTTATCTAAATTCACCTATATACCTTTTTTCACTCCTTATGGTTATATGGCAGTGAAACATTAGTCACTTGACTTTTGTGTGGCTGGACATGATGATGATGATGATGAAAGCTCGCCAAACTGGTTTAAACGATTGTTATTACCATCCGCGCAATCAATGTTTGTTTAGAAAAGAGGCATCGTTGGGTTATTTTAGTCAATCATGGGTAATTTTGTAAGATATAAGCTTGTACGGATTAGTAAAAGCTGATAAAATATTAATCGTAATAATGGGCACTAAGCAAAATATTGTAATAAGGTTAATGAAATACTTTTGCTTGAGCATAGCTGCTGCTATATATTTCCTAAAATTTGTCGCTCAGGTCCTTCTGTTCGGTTCTCGTTTGCTTAAACACTTTCTGTTCTACACACTGCCCGGGAATGGTTTATGAGTTTGTTGTAATCCCCAATTTTGATGAAATCTAGCCTATCTCTACAAATCGTTGTGTTGGTACCATGTACAGGGCCAGTTTATTTGAAAACCATTGGTTTGACGCACTTTACAGGTTCATTCAATATTATTTATGGTGTTGGACTTTAAGTTGTATTGTCGAGACTATATATATATATATATATATATATATATATATATATATATATATATATATATATATATATATATATATATATATATATATATATATATATATATATATATATGCTACTTACTTTTACTTTACTGAGAGGCTGACTCTTATATATATATATATATATATATATATATATATATATATATAACACAGAACCAGCTCTACGAATCAATTGCTAGTAAACTCGAAACGCATGTGTACATGCGGTTACACATTAAACACATGCGGAATTGTGGTTTATCCTTCCGGTACTATTTGAATAATTTGTTACACCGTACGCAATACATAATAGATAAATACTTTAAATAGTGGGTCTCGGCAACAGGGCGTATATAATTAAACAAGTGTGTTGTTTCAGTCAGTTTTCCATTTGACTGTTGTTGTCTTCCCTGCTATACTTCCTGATATAGTGATGATCTCCGTGTATAAACGACGAAACTAGCAGAACTAAGTAAGGCGTCGTTTGATTTCTGAGACTGCTTATTCAGATTGCATAGTCAGCAATGCCTGGCGTTCTTGATTTCAGTCGCTCACCACATCCGTGTTACCTTTTTTAATAGCAGAACTTTGTAATTATCCCTACTGTGCTTTTTCCAACCTATGTTTATGATAATGTTGCCAGTAAAATTGAGTCGGGCACACTGGTCGTTTGAGTGCATAATGTTGATTCTGACGGTCTCTGAATTTCAATGTTTTTTGTTAGTTTGATGTCAGTTGTTGGCTGTAGCCGCTGGACGAAGTGGCTTAACAATCCCGTGGCCAGCGTCTATTTTCGCGATATCGGTCACTTGATGTCGCTGCAGGAATTCTAGATCATAGTTTTTGTGTGAAACCATGTTACAAATATTTTGATAAATATTTTATTTTTTACAATTTTATTATTTAGATGCCTTTGCCAAAGTACACTGTGAAGCCAACTCGACTTAGTCTTGTAGACGTGCCCGCAAGCGTGGAGAACGAATTAGAGTTTGTGGCAAATGAGACGTTTACTAATTTAATGCGTCAAATGGCCAGCATCAGTCAGCTGGCTGGTCACATGTTCGAAGAGTTAACTAGTAAGCTGGCTGGTCTCGCGGAGCGCGAGATTGCCTTGCAAAATCGCCTAATACGCTTGAACGAAAACATTCAGATTATGATTAGCAATGATGAAGATTTGATAACTCCCGGTCAAGAATATTCTTTACCAGCATTCCATAGCAATAAGCCTTCAGACAGCCAGGTTTTGGCTCATACAACTCTGCCGCAATCGATGCAGACCTTGTATGAACTCGCAGATCCAGCTCCTCCCTTTCATCTGGTTGATTGTCTTCGTGATGATGGAAAACTAGGTATGAAATTGTACTCCGATCCTAGTTTCTTCTTTGACCTGTGGAGTAAGGAAATGCTTCAGGGTGACGGGCGAGCAAAACGAGTTGTGAAACGACGACGACCTAAACCAAAAAGTAAGGTAGGCCCTGGGGACGTGGTTCCTAGTGTCGCGGCCTTCTCAGCTGGTGGCGCTGGTCTATCGTCTGGCAGAGTTGCTGATGACAAGACTATATCTCAGGCGATGAATATTCAGCAGCCGAGTGTCAATGATAATGCAGTGCACAGTGTACAAAACCAACATCACGTATGTTACATAATAGTATTGATCGTTTTATTTTTACCAGGTGTGCAATTCCACATCAAGTTTGGACAGAATTAAATAGTAGGTACCAATGTATTGGTACATATTTTTTCGTGACGTGATACAGTCTAAACCACAAAGAAGCTGTATTTCCGATGTTGCCTTGCCATAATGGTGTTGTGTAGAGACACAATCAGCCTCAGATCTGTGTATTCTTTAGGTAAATATACGCATAGTATCTGGATCCTCCCCCTCATAAATTGGTTGCTTTTAAAAATTTGTGTGCCTGAATGATAAATTTTGTCATTATTACATATTTTAAGAAAAAATCTTGTTTGATTTGTTGTGAAACTTTAGTTTCTAGTGATTTTGTATGGTTGTGCGTGATGACTGTTCTTATTGATAGATTGCGTGAGCCCTAGGACGTTTTCTTCGGGGTACTTTTATAGGCTTTCCACTTTCCTTCTTCTGAAATTAACAGAAGTAAGAATAAATCAGCATTTAAAAGGTTATGCTTTGCTGCAGCGTCATCGTAAATGGCACGAGAACTACGAAAAATTAATATATCTAGAATGGGTAAATTTTGTCTGGATATGAAGATGTGCCTTATGAAAACCAAAATGCAAGGCTAGACAGACCTCAATACAGCACAAATTCGGTTAGGGTTTAAAAAATAATTAATTGTTTCATTGAAATTCAAGAGTTTTAAACCGAATATAAAAGTGATTTTAGTCCGAAAGACTAATTTCATTTTAGTTTCAGTTATGTCCTGTTATTTTCAAAGCTTAATCAATAGTGTGACAATCCTGGATGAATGAAAGCTTTTTTAATAGTAAAATACGAGTCATTATATCACATTGAAATGAAGTAGTAATAGCGTTTTCATGGAGGTGAGAGACGTATATCTAATTTTGCTTTGCATATTTATGTAATGCGGTTTGATTCTCGATAGTCAGTTTACCGTCGTACTCTGATGATGATCATGGAAGGACAAAATGCGTCAGTGCGTGCCACCGGCGGTTGTTTTGTTATGTTCGACGACTTGGTCAATACAATGGGATTGGTGTTTACTTCATGCTCGCAAACTTGATTTAAAGATTTGTTACCACCATCCGCACAATCAATTATTGTTTAATTATATTGCCTATATATATCTGTGTGGCGAAAGCTGCAAACAATCAATGTCTTCAGCTTACATAAAACTGAAGTTTCCGTAGCATCTGGTAAAGATTGTTCTTCTAATGATATTACGTTTCTATTATTTCATCTTGGTACGTGAAGCGAATAATATTCTGCTCCTCTTGAATTATTGATTGTTTTTTGTCAGTCTGATACTTTGTTGTTTCTCCAATAACTTTTACCGATAGTAGCTGCGCCATTTACTACAGATAAAGTCAAGATGCTTCCTTTTTCGGAGAAAAAAATACTCCGTATTTGATTATTAAACTGTTGATGCTTATTTTATGGTACGTCTAAGTTCTGCTGTTATTCTTAGTTCGTAAGAATATTGTGACGAATGGTTCATTGCTCCCATATTCTTGTGAGTGAAATTTCTGTACTTTGAGAGCCTGTTCTTACTGTTTGATAGCTAATGTCTTACATATTTTCAAAAGTCTTTCTGACTTTGCCTTGTAAAACACAGAGAAATTTACTCAAATCAAGGTTGAGATCTTGTTGTACACACCAGTCACAGTTCATGCGTTTGCTAGTATAAATAAAGCATTGTATAATGTAGAAATGTCAATGAATTTTCTATTTTATGCCGTGCTTTGCCTATACCGACAAATGTGTGTACACAATGGGACACAAGATCGCAACCTCGATTTAAGCAGTAGTTATCACCGTGCGCACAACCAATGTTCGCTTAATTATATACCGATCATTGTTATTGACGTCTTTCTCACTGGTGCTAGATCTTTGCTTGTAAGCTTCTGAGGCAATATGCCTGATCAGCACTTTTTTGTCGGCCTATATGACAACTGTTTTCCATCATTTCAAACTTTTTGTGGATTGGAATGACAGTGGAAGCTGTTCTTTATCGTCACCTTCGATGACTCGGTATGCATTAAAAGTTATACTTAATTTAACATTGGGAAAATTAGTTTTCGTTACTGGATTGTGTCTCCTCTCGTATGACATATTGAGAAGAACCCCTCTATCTTCGTTTTTCTGCTAAAAGGAAGTTGTTTGGGTTTCGTGTTAACACCTATCAGCCGTTCGAGTTAATCGTTATTCTCTAATATTTTCAATTTAGGCTAATATTGTTACACTTTATGTTCAAAATAGGTGCTTCTTATACGGTCGGCCAGATTGATCACCAAGTTCCTTTTGTAAGACGTAAGTATTCAACTTTTACAATAAATATGCTGGGCCTTGCTAGATGATTTCTTGTGTTGGGCTTCAGAAAATTGTCTATTAATTCCTCAAATTAGCAGTGTTGGTGAGCTCTTCCTCCATTGTGAATTGTATTTGGAGTTTCTTTCTGTGTGTTTCTTCCATAGAAATTTCCGGCCTGACGGCCAGCGAGCACCAGCTAGTCAGTCTGTAGTGGTAACATGATCTTTGGCGGGTCTAATGAGAAACAGCCATTTTCTCGTTCCATGTGAAGCCTCAAGTTTGGTCTAACTACGCAGTAATGCTTAGTGTTAAAAGGGTAGTGACGGGATGAGAGCAAGTGTGCCAGACAGAAAGGGCAGGTTTCGACAGATGAAGGAAACTTGGGCCAACGGCATCTTTGTCGCTAGTGCTCATCTACCTTTGTTGGCAGACTATCTACGAAAAAGGCAAACTGAATAAAAACCATTCCCCTGGGAATGGGCGACCTAATGTTTTTTTATGAACTATAATGAGTTCGTACTCTATCGACTGTCGCGCATGATAAAGACTCGCCTCGCCTGCTGAGTAGTGCAAGTTGGCTAAGCGTCATCAGGCTATGGCCGACACCTTCATCTGCAACACTGCTTCTATTCCTTTTCTTTCCTCTTCTTAATCTAACAATATCGCTCTTTTAAATGCTATCTATACGGTGGATGTTGATCATTTCACTAAGTCCAACGAGCATTACAGAACATCGTTATTTTCGCGATATTGGCTTGGTCCTTGGGGCGTTTGTTTTGCCCTCAGCTCACGAGTTGAAGCTTGTTTGACTGAATGGATTTCCTTATCCTTGTTCTGTTTAACAAAGTGTTTTGCATCCACTGTCTTCAATTTGACTCAGAATATTTACACTCGGTTTCGGGAGCCTTTTTCACCAGAAAGCACATCAATATGTCAAGTGATAAATTGAGTTTAAACTATTTCATTTATACTTATTGCTAGTTCTCTTAAGTATAACTGTCTTTTAGCTAGGTAAGTGTATGTCATGCATATGCGTATGTGTCTGCATGTTTATACTCATCGAAATGAAATTGCAGAGACGACTGACTAGATAGGCGTACGTCGTGCATGTGTGTGTGTGTGCTCTCGTTTGATGCTTGCCACGATTGGAGATCATGCATTGTCGCTTTGCGCTATCAGTTTCTCAAAGACCCACTTGATCCCCTCGTCAAATACGCACGGAGTTCGACTTCCTGGTGGCTGAGTGCTGATTTGTCCATTTCCTCTCAAGGCTTCAACATAATTCATACTAACCACTGGAAATGAGGTACGATTTATATTCTTTGACTGGCGTTGTCGTAAAGTCCATCCCCTCCTCAACGTGGTACGACGGTGTCAACCATGTCTCGATGGCCGTTCGTACATGGGCTAAAGCGGCTATGGCGGTGGTGTCACCAGGGCGTGGTGGATCTCCGACCGGCAATCGGATCCTATAAAATACCACATGAGCCCGACGACGGCACCATGACTCGGCGTATGTTCCCCGCCACAAAAGGGTTCAACAGCCACATGATTACATGGACTCCTGGACAGTACCCCGTACTTCCGAATGGCGAATGAGCTCTCAACAGCCACCGGCAACCATGCAACTTACTGCTGCCTTGCAGACTGCGCTTGGATGTGCAAAGACTAGAGGTGCGTCCTCGATCAAAAAGCCGAGTGGTGAGGGGACACCACTTGTGCCAAATTCCCAAGAAACTCCATGAAATGTCTCCGGGATTTCTATGGAGCCGGCTTATACTCCAAAAGGAGTCAGCCACAGTAAAGTAAAGTAAAGATGTTTCGGATCGTCATTTCCCGTTCCATCATCAGGCCTCTAATCACACGCGCAAACAAAATGCTCACAACAGCAGGTTTAAGCAAATTCGGCAACCTCGTTTCGAAACAGTTTTATTTATACAATTTAACAATAATTGATTGCGCGGGTGGTGGTAACAATTATTTAAATAAATAGTTTTATTTTTAGTTTCATTTTTGACTCACTAATGGTCTTAAACAAAGAATTGGTCTCAGTATCTAAACTCTATATATTCATATGCATGGAGCACATGAAAACACCCACTCAACAACTATATCTCTCTATGTATGCATGTATACATATATAAAATATGTATATATATATATATATATATATCCTACAAATGGTAGAGCAACCCTCACCTAAGTAATCTCAAATTTCCGGTATACATAATCTCATATAGTGTGCAGAATGTTAATGGGAGGGGTCGAGAGAATTTATCGAACATGTCCTATTACGAGGTCACGGTAGATAAAGTTAAAATTCAAAACTGAAAAATTAGCATACTGGATTGTTGACATAAATTTTGTTAGTAGGCTGCAATGAAAGGTACTTGGATAGAAAGTGAGTAAAAAACAGAGCCACGCTCAGGTTGAGACCAAATAAAGAGAGGAAAGAATAGATAATAAGGCCAAGATTGGGTAACCTATATAAAAGCTATACAATAACTAATTAAATGCATGTTCTTTGCTAATCAACTTATAGAAATAATTGTATATAAATATATGTCAATATATATATATATATATATTATACACATATATATATATATATATATATATCGAGTGGTGAGGGGACACCACTTGTACCAAATTCCCAAGAAACTCCATGAAATGTCACAAATACCGTTCATGCTACGGCGTCCCCGGCAAGCGACGCGCTCTGTATCAGCCGAAACACCTATTTATTTCGGGTGTTGGAATGTTCGATGTTCCGAAATGGCTGCCAACCGCCCGGCATGGAGAGGTATAATCCGGATTTCATGGAGCGGCTTATCCTCAAAAGGAGTCAGCCGCAGTAAAAAAATATATATATAAAGTGTGAGTCAACAACTTATACAACTATTCATTTATATATGTGTATTTATATCTTCAGCACACTTTAGATAGATTTATAAAATACACTTATATACATGCACAACTCATATATAATTATGCATATGTATACATAAATACAAGCAAAAGTGTGATTATAATTAAACGAACATTGGTTGCGCGGGCGGTGAAAAGCAGTTATTACAATCAACATTGAGAAATTAATATAAACACTAGACCCAGTAAGTACTTACATTTGTCAGTATAAATTAAGAAATGTATAGCGAGATAAAGACGATTCATCCTGTAGGCCCGTGTTTTCCTTATTGGAAACTCATTAAGTAATGGCCAGAATTTGCCGCGGTCAAGGCTCGAACCTGGGCACTTCTTCGGAATCTGGTGCTCTAACCTCTGAGGCACCCGGCGGCGGTCTTTTTTATTTAATCAAATATATTTATTATTATATTTATACACCACACATCATATAAATATATAACGATGTATAAACTGTTTCGGAACGAGGCCACCACATTTACGTAAATCCGCTATTGTGAGCATTTTTAGAGGCCTGAACGGGAAATGCCAATCCGAAACGTCGCTATCAACGAAGATTAGATCGAACCTCATTTCCAGTGGTTAGAATGAACGATGCTAAAGCCTTTGCAGGGTATGTATGAATCAGCACCCAGCCACCACGAAGGTGAACTCGATGCGTACTTGGAAATTGAGATCAATCGGATCTTTGCGACAATGAACACTTTAAAGATAAATTTTCTTGGCGACCCGCGTCAATTCCGATTCCCGAAAGCATGTCTGCATCAAAAGTGTGGAATGTTAGTCAAGAAGAACCATCCGAGTTAGAAGTACGCGATGCAATCCTATCTCTTAAACGCTGCAGTCCCCGATGATTTGTTTCCAGGATTGTTTAAGGATGGTGGCGATATAATTTCAGGAGCGGTGGCCAAACTTTTTCATACTATATGGAATGAGGAAACTGTACCACTTGATTGGAATGAGTCGCCATCATTCCCATCTTCAAAAAAGTTAATCGTAATTCTTGCTATAACCATCGTGGTATAGGCTTGACTCCGGTCGTATCTAGGTTATTTGCTTCGATTATCCTTCGTCGTCTTAGCGCTTCACGTGAATCACATACAAGAGAAGAACAGGCCGGATTCCGCGCAGGACGAGGTTGTATAGATACTATTATTATGTTAAGGCGAGTTCTTGTACACAGACATTTCACCGTCCCACAATAGCCGTCTTTCCAGACTTCAAGGGTGCATTTGATTCGGTGTATCGCAATGTTTTATTCCATATATTGTCGAAAAGTGGTGTGCCCACAAAATTTGTTAATATTATACGAGCTCTCTACAAAAATAGTTATGGTCGCGTTAAGGTCTACAACGAATTAACGCATAACTTTACAAGCAGCAGTGGTGTTCGTCAAGGTTGTCCACTTTCCCTATTTTTGTCTAATTTTGTAATCGATGCTAATATGAACAACACTCTCCCACACATTCAGGACGCTGGAGTTGAAGTTCTTCCGGGAGATAAACTAGTCGATCTTGACTATGCGGACGATATCGTACTATTATTCGACAATCAGCATGCTGCCCAGACCACCTTAAATAGATTAACAAACGTTGTTCCGTCTTTCGGTATGAAATTCGCACCCTCTAAATGTAAGATACTGTTACAGGATCACCCACCACTCACTCCAACGTTGCGACTGCCGAATGAAGATCTATACATAGTCGACAGGTTTACATATCTTGGGAGTTCTATCAATAACGTAGGCAATATGTCCGACGAGGTGAGAATACGGTTCGCGAAAGCTAGAGTAGCTTTCTCGAACCTTCGTCATTTATGGAGAAACGCGAATATTTCACTTTGCCTTAAAGGTCGTGTTTAAAATGCATCTGTACGCGCAGTCTTACTATACGCTAGTGAAACTTGGCCTCTTAGAGTTGATGATCTGAGACGCTTACAGGCATTCGATTATCGTTGTTTGAGAAGTATAGCACATGTTGGTTACCAACAACGAATAACTAACGTTGACATCCGTAGACGTATTTTTGGATCTGACTATAAGTGCTCGTCGTTAGAAAAACAAATAAGGCTCCATCAACTTCGTTGGCTCGGTCACGTTTTGCGTATGCCCTCATTCCGATTGCCCAATAGAGCTCTGTTCTCTTATCCAGCACCAAATTGGCGTAAGAAACAAGGTGGACAGATTTTGACATGACAGAAACAATTAAAATCACTTACATCCAAATTGGGTAGTATAGGATCCACTCGTCTGCCGGGATGGGGTCCTCGTGCACATCACAGTTCTTGGTTAGAAACCCTTAGCGATATGGCATCGAATCAAGCTCAGTGGCGATCTTATTGCAGATCTTTAGTAGAATCATCTTCGCAACTTTCTTTTCTTAGTAGGGCAAAGTTAGCTGCGAGGTTTGGTTTGTTTATGACGTGATACAGTGAAATCCGCAAGGAAGCTGTATTGCTGATGTCGCCTTGCCCGAATGCTAACTTGGCCATAATGGTGTTGAGAGGTTTAGTTTGCTTCATTTCTGTGAGTTATCCTGATAAATTTACTCATAGTAGCTAGGTATTCCTTCTCTTTCTCTGCTTCTCTGTCTCTCTCTCTCCCTCTCTTTCGTAAATCTCAATTATAATTTGTCTGATATATTATTTCTGTTTTCATTTATATATTTTTTTTCACTCGTTATGGTTATATGGCAGTGAAACATTAGTTACTTTTGACTTTTGTATAGCTGGACATGATGATGATTGAGACACAGATAGTGCAAAGTGTCAGCCCATGATAGCCAATCGTGTTAATTATCATTGAAACACCCGCACTGCACAACCCTTTAAAAGTATGTGCTCTCATTTGTTTTGGACTGAGAAGTACTCAGTTACCGCACATGTACACTCATCCCAATGAAATTACAGTGGTTTAACAACATCTGACGATTCATATAATTAAACGAATATTGGTTGCTCGGGTGGTGAAAACAATTACTATAATCAATATTGCAATCTTGATATAAACACTTGACCCATTAATTGCTTACATATGCCAGTATAAAATAAGAATTGCATAGTGTGGAAAAGGCAATTCATCCAGTAGACCGGTTTCGTCCTTTTGTGGGAACGCATAAAGTACTGATGATTAACTAGATAAGCGTACGCCACGCCCGTGTGTTTGTATGTTTGTGGGCGTTTGTTTAAGACTAAGAAACAATCAGTTACATATAATTAGCGGCACGTGTATCACTCATCTAAATCAAACTAAAGTGCTAAATGTTAATTCCTCTTTGCGCACGTCATACCTATTGTACACTCACTTTCCTAAATGAAGTTTTTACGAGTGGCGTTCGTGTGAGGAAGGGGCAAGATACTGTGATAACCCGGGTGCAAAATTTTCATATTAAATAATTAAGAGTTAGAAAAATTAAATTTAGCAAGGATAAAGTGTTTTAATAGGATAGAAAGTTAAAATTAAAATAAAGAAGGGGCCATCAAATAAATTTTTAAATTTCATGCTGAAGAAAGAGAATAGTAATAGTACGATGAAAAGTTGATTTTTCCTCCCATACAAACGTATATGTTTGTGAAAAGGCGCTACTCTACTAACAGAACCTAAGATAATAGATAAAATGGGATAACAAATAATCAAGAATGAAATTAGTAAGTATTGGATTACTCACCCCCCTATAGCAATCCAATGTACTTATTCTTTTACTTGAGCGAGTTTCTGATTCTGATTTGTGCAACCTTCGCTTCCTACCATTTTTTAATGCTGTATTCCAAATTGGACCTATTGATTTTTGTACGGCTGTTTCATTTATGATGTCATTACTCGATTTAATTTCGATGGATTCTCCAATCAATCTTGTCGATTTACTACGACCACAAATTGATGTGCGTCTGCAACTATCCAAATTATTGGTGTGTCCTAGCTCTACTGTATGGCATTAAATATCCGATCTATTAACACGGCCATATTTGCATGCGATTCTATTTTCCAACCTTACCTTAATTTGGTGCATGGTTTCTCCCACGTACATGAGGTTCCAGTCGTTACATGGAATTTCATACTGACGGAATCGATGCCTATATATAGCTGAATTTGTGCGACATGCTTGAATACATCTACTAAAATCAATGCTGGAAACTATAACGTTGCTTTTTCATTGTATATGCTTATGATTGCAGCATAGACGAGAGTAAGGACTGTTTACTACGACCTAAGTTCTTCACTAAGGAGGAAAAGAAGTTTAGATGTAGTCTTAGTTATGTGTGGCATGAATACTCAAGTTAGGCGTTTGAGTAATGCAGCATTTTTTAGGAGGAGGATACACTTTAAATTCAATGCCCAACGATAATGGTGAACGAGAGTTGCGTAGCTGCACGGAACATAGATTATAACTAAGTAGCCAAAAATGCCGGCGTAATGTAAGATGTTGCACCACATGGCGTTCTCCAGCGCCCGGACAAAGTTGGACTGAAATAGATCACGTAGTAATTATTTACAGATGGTGTGGTTGCGTTAAGGATTGTCGACTCACACCAGGCACTTATCTGTTTTAGATTTCCTGACGTAAGCAAACTCGAGTAGCCGTCTTTCCAACAAAATATGAAGATATTCTAAATAAAAAGTTAGCTTTTCTGGATGGTCAAATTCGAATTTACTTTAGACGACGATAGGTTTCATTATGCATAATGCAGGTACTCCAGGAGGTGGCACTCTATCCTCCCGCAGAACTAATCATTGGGTCTCTGTAGAATCTTTGTGTATTCTCGAATTTAGGCGCTATATTTCAGGTAGCTCGTCGAATGATAACACTAGTAGAGTTGTAAGACGCCAACTCAAGCGCTGTCTAAATGTCGATCTCTAATCCTTCTACAGCAGAAAGGCCGAAGAAATGGAAGAAGTGTTCGCATCAGGTAATAACCGATCTTAAACAATAATTGATTGCACGGGTGGTGGTAACAATTCTTTAAATCAAGTGTGCGAGCTTGAAGTAAAAACCAATCCCATTGTATTTAACCAGTCATCAAACAACATTACAAAACTACCGCCAGCCGCAATGCATTGACGCGTTTCGACCTTCCATGATCATCATCAGATTACGACGGCAAACTGACTAGCGAAGATCAAACCGCATATCCAAGTTTGCTTTCCAATGCGATTTGATCCTCGCTAGTCAGTTTGCCGTCGTAATCTGATGATGATCATGGAAGGTCAAAATGCGTCAGTGCATTGCGGCTGGCGGTAGTTTTGTTATGTTGTTCGATGACTGGTTTAATACAATGGGATTGGTGTTTACTTTAAACTCGCACACTTGATTTAAAGAATAGCCGATGTTTTTTCCGGCTTATTCGCGCGATAGTTCCGAGAAAATTGAATGTTAATGGAACTATAAATGTTATCTAATAACCCATAAGATACTTTTTCTTGGACACCTGATTCTGTGTCTATCCTAAAACGCACGTGTATATCAACAGTGTGGAAAGTTAATCTCGAAAAAACATAGTTAGAAATACGAAATGGAATCCTATTTTTTGAACGTCAGAAAACTGCAGGCCACGATGATTTTCTTCAGAGAATATTTATGGTTGGTGGCGAATGAGTTCTGACTAACCTTTTTCCGTTTATGTCGAATGAAGAGACCGTACCGTTTGCCTCAGGTGAGTCGACCTTCATTCCCATCCTCAAAATAGTTAATCATTACTCGTGTGATAACCATCGTCCTGTAGGCTTGATTCCAGTTGTATCTAGGTAAATTACATACTAGAGCAGAAGTGGTTGTATGGATAATATTTTTACCTTAATGAAATTTATTAAACTGATATACTTATTGCCGTCCCACAATAGCCGTATTTCTAGACTTCAAAGGTGCATTTGACTAGTTGGATTGTAATGTTCTATTCGATATTTTGTCGAAAAGTGGTGTGACCATCAAATTTGTAAATATGATACGCGCTCTCTACACCAACACTTCTGGTCGCATTAATGTTTACATGGAATTAGGTTACAACTTTACTGCTAGCAGTGGTGTTTAATTCTGAATTGGATGCTATTATGAACACCATTCTTCTGTACATTTAGGATGGATATTTTGAAGTTCTCCCGACCGGTAAATTAAGCGATCTCACTATGCAGACGATATCGTACCATTATTCGTCAATCGGGATTTTGCTCATGCCTCCTTGAATAGATTAGCAGACTTTGTTTCATATTTCATTACGAAATTCACACCCTTTAAAAGTAGGATACTTTTACGGGATCACCCACCATTCACCCCAACTCTATGACTGCAGAGTAAGGATTTGGACATAATTGAGCGGTTAAAATATCTTGGCAGCTTCAATTAATCACGCAATACGTCTAAAGATGTGAATGTGAGAATCACGAAAGCTAGTATAGCTCTTCGCTGTGCCTTAATATTCTTGTTTACAATGAAGATGTACATGCAGTTTTACTATACGCCCGTGAGACTTGGCCCCTTACAGCTGACGAGTTTACACGCTAACAGACATTTGACTACCGTTGTTTGAGATGCACAGCACACGTAAGTTACTGACATCGAATAACAATCGTTGACGTCTGTAGGCGTAATTTTAGATAGGAGAAAATTGCTTCTCGTTGGACAAACAAAAATAAAAGCTGCATTCATTTGCGCTGGATCAGTCACTTTATACGCATGTTTTGAATTCGTTGCCCAGTTGGAGCATTATTTCCTCAGTTGGTGCCTATTTGTTGTAGTCTCGTTTACCAAATTACTTTATTTAGGCGGAGCCTTATATTTTTTTTTATTTGCTGCGATATTCACCATATTGGTTAATAGAGTCAACGCGCTGCTAGCGAAAACACGCCAGGATCTGCCTCTCCGTATATCGCGCAGACATCGATTGCTGCGTCTGCATATTCGCAGCTTACCACTCCAACTCCACAGACATCTGTGCATGTGTATCAGGAGACGCCAAGTCAAGGACATGGCCCTGTGGCTCAGGCAAATTTTAATCGGCAACAACAGCTACAACAGCATGCGCAGAGCCAGCCGATTCAAGCTAATATGGGCTATCGTCAGGCGGCGTACATGCCTGTGACGACACCGGGGCCCGGCTACGTTGATTCGGGTTTATTGCAGCAACAAATACAGCAGTCGCAGCCTACAACTATTCCGTGTACCGTTCAGGAGGATAGCTCAGTTGTACACCAAACTCATCAAAGCCAGCAGGTAATTTTGTAGTGGCCTGTTAGTGTTCCTGAACTGTTTTTATTACCTCCAGAAAAGCATTGCCCATTGTTCTCTCCGTGCTATAATTCACCATTTACGTGTGCATTCTTGGCTTTCGATGTTTCGTATAGATTTTACATTTAATCCAACTAAATCTCCTTTTATTTTTCAAAAACTTTCTATATAAAGTAACAGATTTTTTAAATATAGCTTGAGATCACGCGAAAAATGGCCTTTCTGCTTGGGTCGTATAAACTCATTTCTGTGGCTCAGGCACGCTTCATTGTACACAATATTTATCAGTTTGCATTCCCAGCACACACATAATAACTGAACGCGAGTTAATTTAAGCGTTTAGACGACATTGACATCTTGAGTTTACCATAGTTTACTTGAATGGGCATATAATGAAGCGAGTGATGGAACGTTTTCTTGTGTAGTTTATTGCATCAACTAACTGTATAGTGTAGAAAAGGCAATTCATCCAGTAGACCGGTTTCGTCCTTATTAGGAACTCATCGCGTACTGGTCAGAATTTGCCGCGGACAGGGCTCGAACCTGGGCACGTCTGCTTCTGAATCTGGTGCTCTAACCACTGAACCACCCTGCCGCACACTACAAAAAAATTTCGGCGGGGTGGATTAATTGCCTTTTCTACTTTGTACAATTCTTAGTTTTATACTGACATATGTAAGTAATTAATGGGTCAGGTGCTTGTATCAAGATCACATTCTTGATTATATTAATAAATTTACTGTTTAAATTCATTTATTTTCCTTTGTGACAAGCAGTGCTTTCTTAATCTTAATTATTTTCACAAAGCGGTACAACGTGAGATTGAAGCTACACATCGTGGGCCACCACTTGAACACCATGAAGACCAATTCAGGTCCACTGCTTATGAGAGCAATTTTACAGTCCCAACTCGATGGATTTGCCTCGTCAACCGTATGTATTTCTGTTTTTTCTGGCGACCATACATGCCTGCAAGACCGATAGGGACAATTATCTGTTAAGCGTACTGGAGAATGAAAATAAATTTCCTTATTAAGCAGAACGTTTTCATACCTTTAGTAACCTATAGTTTCCCAATTTCCCAGAGAGAGCATTTTCTCATGATTAAATTTATTAGCCTCCAGCAGAGTCGTTGTAGAATTCCAACTCATCTATTTCACTATTCAATGCAACGTTTGTACTGCATAAGTATGCAATACTTTTATAATTCAGCTAGCTATCGCCGATGGATGAGTCTGTTTTACAAGCATAACTATAGACTAAACGAACATTGGTTGCGCGGGTGGTGATAACAATTATTATAATCAAGGTTGCGGTCTTGATATAAACACCTGACCCATTAATTACTTACATATGTCAGTATAAACTAAGAATTGTATAGTGTAGAAAGGCAATTCATCCAGTAGACCGGTTTCGTCCTTATTGGGAACTCATCAAGTACTGTCCGCGGCAAATTCTGGCCAGTACTTGATGAGTTCCCAATAAGGACGAAACCGGTCTACTGGATGAATTGCCTTTTCTACACTATACAATTCTTAGTTATATACTGACATATGTAAGTAATTAATGGGTCAGGTGTTTATATCAAGACCGCAACCTTGATTATAATAATAACTATAGACTGTTTACAGAAAACTTGACTACTAATGTTCTAGAGGCCATTCCCTATTTTTTTCTATTGCATCTTTAACCTGAACATGGCCACGTGTGATATGAAATGAAGCAATATGTTTTAAAAGATAATTTTATTTGCGCAGTGTTGTCATCTTTTAATTTTTTTCCGCAGTAGCCTATTGCGGGACAATTTATAGCCCTTGGAGGTTGGTAAAATAGTGATTCCCTTACATTTCCATGTACACAGCTTGTCTTGTGCATTGATTGATGAGTTCTCACGGACCACATCACTATGAAACCGTATGAAAGTGCTATTGAATCATGTTTTGCCAGCTTTTTCCGACAGTCCGTAGCATGCTTTATTGTTCCAGCCTCACGCTATTAACACAATACACACGGATAAACAATTTGTGGCAAATGGTTTGTTTTTTTTTCTCGGGGAGTATTGGGTCATTATCCTGAGGTTGGAACACGAAAACATGTTCCGAAATGTCTTGACAAATTTGGCAAAACTTGGTTCAATAGAGTTTTTGAACTGTGCACCTGTGGACGGCTTCAGAGTGACGGGACCAGTGAGAACACATCAATAAATGTAAAAGGCAAGCTGTGCACCTGGACATGTTACGAAATCACGATTTTACCGACCTGAAAATGCTATAAATTGTCCCAAAAAAGGGCAGCAAAATTTTTGCCTTTTCCGCGGCTGTCTATGTTCATAGTTTGTATTTCATCTGACAGCTTACCACCCAAGTCTGTCCAGTACCATCAATCAGACGAATCGCGCTCTGAGGTGTTATCAAGCGCTTTTGCCTTTCGGCTGTTAGCAATTGGACGCGCATTCCTTAGGAGGTTAACCGGTAAGAATGGTTCAATCCCACATTCTTAGCCTAGTATATTATTAGGCTTTACTGTGGCAAACACGAAACCCAGATGGTGGTCGAATAAATTGCATTCTAACGTTAAAAAAATTATCTCTTATTTGATTTGTTTGATCGAAGTGACTAGAGCAGAACTATGCATAAACGAGTGTAAAAAAGGTATTGAACTCTTTCTGACAGTAGAGAAATTTTGGTTTTGTTTGATAATCGTTCTTCAAAAATAAAACAAAACGTTTTATCTTGCAAAAAATCTAATTATTAGCATCAGTATCAGCCGGTCGCGTCACCTCAAGATATAACCTCGAGTTGTGTTTCAAACTTATCGGATGCCGACACTTCAATTATGGGGCTTCCGCCTCCACCGCCGCCTTCTCCTCCTCAGTTGCAAAATGGTGCCGTCAATGAGGCTGCGGCTTGTTCAAGCCAAATCAATCAGCTGGCGCCACAGCCGAACCAGCAGCTTATGCAGCAGCAGCAGCAGCACCATCCACCACCACCACCGTTGCCGCCAGTAGGCAGCGCCGCGCCTCAACCTCAGCCTCAACAAAATGAACAACAATATTCGCCAAGGGTAACCGCCGACAAATTAACGCAAATACTCGTTGTGCCACCTGACTTAGTTCAGCTTGGCCTCGTGTTTTCTGCGCTATTACATTTTGTTTTATAAGTGCCAACTATGACTAAATGTGTTGACAGAATGCAGGAAACCAGTGTCCATTAGATTCCAATATTATATATATATATATATATATATATATATATATATATATATATATAGCTGCTCTCAGTATATACCAAACAGCATTAAATAGCAATGATTATGCATACGGTAGACTGGTTTCTACTTCATCGAGAACTCAAATACTGTCCAGAGTTTTGTTGCGAACGAGATTTGAAACAGGGCATGTTTTCTTTAAGGTTTGTAACCAGTCTCTGCGTCACCCGTGTCGCATACAACGCACAATTTTGAGTTTGCAATCTATCCTAGCCTGAGGTTCTAATTAGCCACCTCCGATCTGTCCTTGTACAACATACATCATGTCACATCGGAAAGTTGTATTGAATTGGAGAGTAATGACTTGGTGTGCATTTTCTCAGTTTGAACTAAACTTTGCATAATGAAGCACAGGCAATTCCTCCAGTAAACCGGTGTTGTCCTTATTAGGAACTCTTGACGTGCTGTCCACAGTTTGCGGCGGAAGAATGTCGAATTGCATATATATATGGTAGCATGAACCTTGCCGGGTCTAAAGGGGCACAGCCATCATCCCGTTTCATGTGAAGCCTCTAGTTTTGTCTAATTACGCAGTAACTTTTATTGTTAAATGTGTTTGACGGAATGGGAGCATAGGTGTCAGACGCAAAGGGCAAGTTTCGGCTGCTGAAGGAAAATTTTGCCACTGGCATCTGGGCAGATAGTGCTCATCAGGTGGCATACTATCTAGGAGAAGGAAAACTCCAAACACGCACCGTCCTCACTAAGAATGGGCGACCCAGTGTTCTTTTACAGTCCACATTTAACCATGAACAATACGAAATCCAGTGCTCGCTTCTTATGATTATATGGCAGAAATATCATTAGTCAATTTTGGCTTTTGTATTACTGTGCATGGTGATGAGGATATATAATCGAACTTACATGAATTAGTCTTTCGAGTTTCTTCGTCAATCACATTTATCTTAACTTACCATTTGCATCTTTTTATTTGCACGATCTTTATTGTGCTTCATTGTCGTAGCAAACTGGATCTGCATTATAATAGGAATAATTATTTCTTTTTTGCGTTGTAGAGGCAGCATAGAACGCTGAGTATGATAGATTAGTGCTCGTCAATTGTGTAGCCGGAAATTTAGATCAAGCTTGCGAGCATTATATATATATATATATATATATATATATATATATGGAGAGAGAGAGAGAGAGGTTTGATCTTCGCTATTCAGTTTGCTGTCATACTCTGATGATTAGCATGGACGGACGAAACGCGTCAGTGCGTGTGACTGACGATAGTTTTACTTTATTGTTCGACGACTGGTTAAATAATAATGGATTGATGTTTACTTCAAGCTCGCAAACCTAATTTAAATGATTGTTAGCAACACCTGTGCAATCAATTAAACGAATATTGGTTGTGCGGGCGGTGATAACAGCTACTTTTTAATCAAAGTTGCGATCTTGATATACACACGTGACCCATTATGTACTTACATTTGACAGTATATACTAAGTATTGTAGTGTGGAATACCCAATTCATCCAGTAGACCGGTTTCGTCCTTATTGGGAGCTCATCACGTACTGTCAAGAATTTGCCGCGGACAGGGCTCGAACCTGGGCACGGTTGCTTCAGAATTTTGTGCTCTAACCACTAAGCAACCCTGCCGCACACGACACACAATTTTCAGTCATATATTACTAACTTTATCTTTTAGGTGGAGCTCATATGGCGTCCATACTCCGAAGCAGACGTGCCCAGGTTCGAGCCCTGTTTGCTGCAAATTCTGGACAGTACGTGATGAGTTCTTAATATGGACGAAACCGGTGTACTTGATGAATGGGCTTTTCCACACAATACAATAATTATTATATACTGACAAGTGTATTATTTTATTGTATTATCCTACATCTTGAGCATTTTAAAATAGTTTTTTTTATTTTTGTATATTTCAGCCCGAAGAAGCTTTGATTTCTACGACTGTCGATTGTAATGCACTGATGTCAACTTCTTTAACATCACATGACCTTCCACCGCCTCCTCCGGCACCACCATCTTTTAGCGTAGGAGACGGAAATGCATTTCTGCCGGGTCAGACACTGTATAGCTCTGTTGGTGGTGTCCCAGGCAGTCCTGCTCATTTGAAAGAATCGTCGCAACTAATGGAATTGTCACCACCGCCTCCACCATTCCCAATGTGCGCGACAAATGGTTTGACTAATTCGGAAAGCAGTGCAGCCCCAGTTCCACCTCCTCCTCCACCTCCGCCTCCGCTTGCACCTACAAGTATTGTTTTTTGTGTTTCAGTTATACATTTCCGTTTGTATAAAAATAGTTATTATTCGACTGATCTACAGTAATTTGGCTTTCGCGGTGCTGTTGATATATTTTTTTTCCATTCCATTTTTGTTTGTATGTTGCACTCCTAGCCGCTTCAGCTTTATCGTGTTTCCGTAGAAATGCTTTAAATCAACATGTGCATTGTCCCTAGCTCTATTGGAGCATCATTTCTGGCATATTCTCTTTGATAAATCGTAACAAGCATAAATATTTTTTCTATACTGCAGTATAGCGCAAAATTTTCGGTAGGATTGTATATCTTTAAATTCATCAAAATATATATAAATAGAAATTTAGATCTCCCTTAATATGGGTGCCAAAAGTGCTTTCGCCAATTAGGGAGAGTTAACCAGGACCCTTCATCGAGCACTATATCTTACTGGACTCCAAAGAGTTTCTTGACTAATGTGGTTACTGTGCGCTGTAATACGATTTTCGATATCTTGATTAAAAGTAGCCCGTTAAGAGACAACTGACCTACCTTTCCTGCGATTCCAGGTATAGACTTTGGTTGCTTTGGTTGGTCTACAATCGCACGACCATTACCGACCTCCACTCTGGGGAATATTGCGGTGACCTCAGCAAAGTCTGCATTTATTGCATTTAAACTAGATGGATGCAATTTCGCATTCTTCTCCAACGCCGGAATCAATCGTAAAAGGCTCAAAAAAGCCACTAGTGATAATATAATTCATTGAGGTATTATTAAAGGTGTCGAACCATTCAACAATTTTGACTTTGTCCCATCATAAGGCATGGCCTTCTAAAGACTTTAACGCAAGACAATATCGATGGCGTTTGAGAATTCTACAAAAGCAACAATGGCACAGCTGAAGAATTTTTCGGAATGCATTAATTTGATGCACGAATCTCGTTCCGGATCGAAATCCTGTCCGTGTTGGCGTAGTTTTTTCTCACTTCTCGAGATTCTCTCTGAGGCTTATGGCTACTATAGCCTTAAACCTCGCAACAGAAGAACTGGTACCACATGAATTAGCAGCCGTACTAATGTCACCTTTGTTGTGGATGGGCACAGTGGTGGCAAACTTCCCCGCGGTTGGGACAGGTTTGCGCCCTCTTGATTATACGAATGAGCTTTTCTAGATCCTTCTGAACTTCTAGTAAGCCTAACTTGAAAAAAATCGAGGGCTTTATGGTCCTTCGCGATACCAAAAGTCTTCTACTTCATCAAAAATTTGAGTTTTTGTGCCAATCTCCTAATAATTACGGAGTCATTTCGTCGCTAACGGTGTCATTTGCAATACGGGGTGTACTAAGAATTTTATGAAAAGGCTAGTCGAGTTGCGCTCTGGAAATTGATGACGTCAGCACTATTTTGGCAGAATTGTCACTGCTAATAAATCGGATGTGGGCGTACATTTTAAATTAGTTTTTATGCTGTATCCAACTCATTATCAACAATCCCCTCCTCAACGTGGTACGACGGTGTCAACTTGTCTCGATGGCCGATCGTACATGGGCTAACGGGGCTATGGCTTTGGTGTCACCAGGGCGTGGTGGATTTCCGACCGGCAATCGGATCTCCTATAAAAAGACCACATGAGCCCGACGACGGCACCATGACTCGGCGTGTGTTCCCCGCCACAAAAGGGTTCAACAGCCACATGATTACATGGACTCCTGGACAGTACCCCGTACTTCCGAATGGCGAATGAGCTGTCAACAGCCACCGGCAACCATGCAACTTACTGCTGCCTTGCAGACTGCGCTTGGATGTGCAAAGGCTAGAGGTGCGTCCTCGATCAAATTCCCAAGAAACTCCATGAAATGTCACTGGAGCCGGCTTATCCTCCAAAAGGAGTCAGCCGCAGAAAAGTAAAGTAAAGTAAGTAATGAAAAAAAATGTTTTTATCGGCTACGCGGATGGCAGGGAGCTTCTTGTGAAGCTTACAAACCAGGGTACGATCTTTGGCAGTGGATGCGGCGTTTTGAACAGTGTTTACGCTAGTAGTGATGGCAAACACGATTTCAAGTTTTATCATAGGAAGACAAACCGAGATTTGTTTACGCTTTCCCTCCATAGTGCTCAGGCTCATGTTTAGTACGATAGCGGCTGTAGCTGCATGTGGCCCAGTAGGAGCATAAACGTTCCTCAAGGTATTCTGTACAAGTGCAACCGTTGGCAGTGCACAGCTATTTGGACGCAATAAGATTTACCGCAGAGAACTTTATTTTTTTACTCTGATGGCCGGCAGATTGTGGTCATATCCATTGATTGAACCATTAAAATACCCGTGATACGCTCACGTGTTCTGAACTGAAAGCAATTATCGTCAACATACTAGAATGCGATCGAACTGATTACAATGGTATGTCACTGTTCCAAAAACGTGGGTGACATCGATACGCTTTGTAGTGATGGAACATTTAGATTACTACAGTCAGTTTAAGGCTAAGGGCCAAATCTGATACCCTGATGTTATAACGTGTATTTTCAGCTCACCT
The DNA here is from genome assembly GCA_029291075.1 of Eudiplozoon nipponicum. NCBI lineage: Eukaryota > Metazoa > Platyhelminthes > Monogenea > Mazocraeidea > Diplozoidae > Eudiplozoon > Eudiplozoon nipponicum. The sequence goes on from JAQBSW010003537.1 coordinate 44,569, forward strand.
TCACTGTCCTACAACTATTTTCAGTGCAGATTTGATCTAGTTTTTCGTTCAAATCACTGAAAATCACTAAGAAGTCAGTTATTGGCTCAGTGTCTCTGCTAGCGGGGTGTAGTTTCCAACCGGGCAATAGAGTCAGTATTGTCCTTATCCTCTTTAACCGAATGGATAACTCTTAATAGCCTTTTTTGGCGACACGGTTAAGGAATGCCATTAAAACCAATGTCAATGTTGTACATCTATATACGTCAACCGAATGCAGTACAGACGACAGTAATGGCGCTTTCTAATCTGATACAAGTTCTCTACTAAAAAGGGCGAGAATTTCGTGTATGATATTGATAAGTTGTCGACACGAAGGCTCAAGTTACGCGTTTGAGCCTCGCAGTACTTTATTTTGGCGTCAGATACACTTTAAGCAGAATGCTCAGCGATAATGGCGAGCAACAGTTGGATGGCTACACGGAGCGTAACTAATATGTGAGTAACGCAAACGTCGGGCGTGGTGTAAGGCGTTGCGCCACATGGCGTCATCTACCCTCGGAGTAATAGTGGATGCAAGTAGATCACGCAACAGTCGATTATGAATGACGTGGTTGCGTCTAGGAATATAGATTTGTTTTGGTCACGTTTATTCACACAGTATATTTGGAGTCACATTTTGCGAATAGATAAAAACGAATGAAGTTCAACTCGATGTAAGCATACTCGACTGTGCAAGAATATAAAGCTTCTCCAAAATCGAGGTCAACTGATCTTGGAAATAATAATATCCGCTATGCACGATGAAGTTATCTCTGTGTATAATATAGGTCATGATGTCTCTGAAAACTTTGTGTGGATTCCTGCTAGCTCGGCTTGTTATAATATCCGCAGAGCTGTAATGAGTCATCTGAAGCACAGTCTGAAAGTAGATATTAAATCTTTTTTTGAATCAGAAAGGCTGACGTAATGAAAAACGCGTTCGAATCAGGTAACAACCGATGTTTTTTCCACCTTATTTACGCTACAAGTCCGGTAGTGTCAGAACTTGGCGAATAAAGATAGGATTGTGATAATAATGTAAGAACGACAAATTATGTCGTCTTGATAGGAGAGCTCAACACAGTAAGGGCTAATTTTCTCGGGTACCTGTATTATTCGCTCGAAGCATGCATGTATCACAAATGTGTAGCACTAATCTTGAGCAATCATCAGAGTTTGAAATACTGAATGAAATCCTATCTCTTGAACATCGCATAGCTCCATGCTCCAATTATCTGATTCCGTATATATTTATGAATAGTAGTGATATAATTAGTAGGGCGATGACTAATCGCTTTCGTGCTATATGGAATCTAGAGACCGTGCCGGATGCTTGGTGCGTGTCGACCATCATTCTAACCAACCAAATTGTAATTCATACAATAATCATCGTGGTATAAGCTTTGCTCCATTCCAATCTACGTTATTTGCTTTGATTATCTTACACCATTTCAATGCTTATAGTAAATATCAAATTTGAGAACAACAATTGATTGGCGGGTAATGATAACAATTATTTAAATCAAGTATGCGAGCTCTATATGAACACTGATCACATTGTATGGAACCAGTGGCAAATTCGCAGTTAGTTGAAATTATTGACGCGAGCATAATTGCAAACTGACAACAAGATGTGAAAACTGCATGTCTAATTTATGTAGTAGTGAAGAACAAGCCGGGTTCCGAAAAGTCATATTATATATATATATATATATATATATATATATATATATATGTGTGTGTGTGTGTGTGTGTGTCCTGGGTATTAGCCATCCTTCCAGATATCAAGGATACATTTGACTCAGTGGACGTAATGTTCTATCTGATATACTTTTGTGTGAAAGTATGCCCTCTAAATTTTAAGATATTATACGCACTCTCTACACCAGCCCTTCTGGTCGCGTTAAGTTTTAAAATGAATTGTCGCACAAATTTAATAATGAAATTGGTGTTCGTCAAGATCGGCCATTTTTACATTTTTAAAAAATTTTGTAATGCATTCCATTATGCACTGCTTCATTTTATATGTTCAGGCTTCAGGTGTCGAAGTTCTTCCCTACGGTAGATTAGTTGATTGTGAATATGCAACCGACATTTTATTAGTATTCCATAACTTATATTCTGCCCGTACCCAGTTGAATATATTAGCAGTCGTCGTTTTGTCTTTCAGTATGAAATTTACACCCTTACTGTTAGATACTGCTACACGACCAACAACATTTGGACGTAGTTACATGTTTAAATATCTTAGTACTTGTATCTGTAACTCTGGCAATATTAGTGAAGAGGTGAAGTTACGAAATGCGAAAGCCAGAGTGGTTATCTTTAGCCTTCGCCATTTATTAAGAGACGCGATTAAATTAATCTTATTATAAGGTCGTGCGTACAATGAACCTGTAAGTTGTTTATTGTTATACGCTAATGAAACCTGATATTTTAAAGTCGAAGATGTTAGACGGTTACGAACATTCAGCTAACTTATTTGAGAAACATAGCCCAACAATGATTAATAAATGCTGACATCTGTAAGAATATCATCGTTTCGGCCAACAAGTTATTGTGATTGGACACAAATAATGATCAATTAAATGCGCTAGTTTGGTCACGCATTATGCATGGCTTCTATTCGATTGGTAAAGCATTATTTTCTCATTCAGCGCTAGACTGACTTAAGAAATAATAGGGACAGATTTCTGATATGGTAGATACATCAAAATTCCGGTTGTCTAATGGAATGGAGCCCATGTATGCATCACAATTATTGGTTGGAAATTATGCGCCATATGACATCGAATTGAGCTAAGTGGCGAATTTTTGCACATTCCTAGTATAGTCATTCTCTCAGATTTTTTCTTAGTTGAGCAAATTGAACAGCGAGGCTTTTTAATGAACCGCTACCGTGAAAACCGCAAAGAAGCTTATATTATTGATTTGGCCTAAATCGTGTTCTATGAGTGCCCCGTTTCTGTTTTACCTAGGTAAGTATCTCTATTGAAACATATCTTCCTCCTTAACAATTCGTTACATCAAATTTGCGTGCTTGAAGTAAGCACCAATCCCATTGTATTTAACCAGTCGTCGAAAAATATAGCAAAACTACCGCCATCGCAATGCACTGACGCGTTTCGACCTTCCATGCTCATCATCAGAGTACGACGGGAAATGATGGAAAGTCGAAACGCGTCAGGGCGTTGCGACTGGCGGTAGTTTTGTTACGTTGTTTGATGACTGGTGAAATAAAATGGGATTGGTGTTTACTTCACCCACCACCCGCGCAATCAGTTATTGTTTAATTGTATTTCTCCTAAGCAGTTCGTTTGTTTTAAATTAATTTTATTTAAACTTCTAAATTTTTTTCTTTCGGTTATTTTTGCTGTGAAGCTTCATTTAATAAAGGCTGTTCTTTCGCTGCCTCGAATAAAGATGTAAAAATGGCGCTCAATATCATAGGCCAAGTCTAATGACTAATGAGAAATGTTTTTATCAGCAGGATGACTAAAGGTTAAACTGTTCAAATTTATAACTACGAAAATCAGGTTGCCCAAGCAGAACCTTGCGTAAGCCATACAAAGTCTTGTAGCTTTCCATGTTGGGCATTCGCTGCACCACTGAATTACAGAAAGGTAATATTACGACTAATTGGATCACTCTCGGAATTAGATGATAGAGTAATCGCCTTTTCCCGTTAACTTGATTTAAATGTTACACATTTTGAAGTGCTTAAGGCAATTCTAAACTTCCGGTGACAATCAATGTGAATACCGCGCTTGTGTTGTGCATTAGCGATAAAAGAGGGACTGACTTGTGAAAAATGAGCTCTTACGTGCCAAGAGCCAATGGATAAACAATTTTTGAGATGATGTGGCACGCGAAGACCAGCATAAGCTTCCGGAAGACCTTCTTGCGAATTTGACTTGCTTTCTGTTCCAGTTATAATGAGGAAATGTCGCTAGACACATTCATATTGCCTATTCTTATACATTTCGCATGTGAATGGAGCTTTGTAAGTCATAGACTGATGGAACGAAGAGAAATATCGAACTTTTGGTTGGAGGTTTCACGGTAACTCTGCTTTAATTTACTCCGAGGAGTACAACTTTAATCCTGGAGGCCCGAAGTGTAGGCCCATCTACAATAGCTGTTTCGTTTATCCACCCAGCAAAACTGTAGATAAGGTTACCCTTTTTATCCTTCGCGTCTGCGAATGCAGTATGGATACATTGCTAGTTGAAATAATTATTATTGTATTTCTGTTATAAAAAACAGCAAGTCGCCCGTTCCAATTTGGAATAGATGCTTTATATTCATAGTCATCCTGCTCTTAGATTGCCAAGGTTGATGAGCACCACTTGCCCGTTTAAAGTTACAGTTTCTGCCTCAGGTGGTCTGCTAACCAAGGCTGATGAGCACATCTTGTCGGAATAACTGTCAATTTATAGGCGCTTGAAGTCGTTTCGTTACTTCTCGTGCACGTGCCACGTGTAGGCCTGTGGCAGAATTTATAGCTCTTGCTGTAGGGATATTGAAAATATCTGGAGAGCAACTCTAACTCCGCCTTATGTAGGTGACAACCGTGTGGGAAATTGCTATAAAACACCTTTCATTAGGATATTGGAGGAAGTTGAACATATAATTTTCATTTTATTTTTGTCTGTCTAGTGAATAAGTTGGTGAAACCGAACGAGGACAAGCAATCGACAAGTGCTGCGCCAAACAGCACTCGAAAGCCGTCAATGTCCGTTCCCGGTCCTCCTTCGGATCTTCTATCGGCAATACGTGCCGGTTTTCCTCTTCGCAAGGTCTCGACAGAGGATAAACCTGGTGTTGGTGTCGCGGGATCCACAACTGGAGGCGCATCGTCTGGAGTTGGATTCGCAGGGGGTGCTATGAGGCGTGATAGTGTGTTCACATCACACTATGCTCCTGGTCTAAACAAACCCTGTGATGTGCAGGCAATTTTCGAGGCAGTAAATCGTCGCCGACAGTGCATAGAAAACAATTCTGATGATGAGGATGATGACGATGATGACGATGATAAGGAGAGCAATGCGTCTGATTGGGATGATTGATATGTTATATCAGCTCTATAACAATGTACGCGATGTAATTCGTTGAGGGACTGTATATCAGCTGTGTCCCGCCATTATTGACGTCGCGTGTGAAAGTTACACCTCTGGATGACGCTTTGTCTAATGTATTTGCTTTATCGTGTTGTACGCGCTATCATTTTTGTGGATTTCCTGGGTTATCTTTCAATTTAGGCTAGATACTCTCTATTTTTAGTCATTATTCTTGTTTGCTCACAGTATTTCTCATGATTTGGCGTTCGGCATTGATGAACTTTTCTAACGCTGTTGTAAAGCGGTTTATGATGATGATTATGATGCTTATGATGATCAAGAAATGTCGAACAGCATTTTCATTTTTGTCGGAATGTAGATTTGATTACAGTAAATTCGGACATAACTTTCTAGTCACTTTTAGGTATTTTTATTCTGTCTTCCAGTTATATAATGGCGTGAATCTCTCTCTCTCTCTCTGTGTATATATATATATATATATATATATATATATATATATATGTGTGTGTGTGTGTGTTTGGAAAGTTAAACAATTTAATCTAAATTTAAATATATATATATATATATATATATATATATATATATATATATATATATATATATATGCCAACCCGTTTTCTTATTGTCTACTAATTCGAAATATTCTTTTTCACGTGTAGTTGTGTTTACCTTCCATGCGCCTGAGATCGAAAACTTGTAATATTATAATGTTGTTTCCTCCCATCTTTTATTACTCTTTGATTACATTTTTGAATATTGATCGATGTCATTGTTGTTTCATCATGATGCCTGACGAGATTAAGATGGTTTATTTGTAAGGGGCATTACAAGGCCAGATTATCTGTATGTTCAGCGTGTTGTGTCTTGGATGCAAGACTATTATAGTTAAACCGGAAATTGTTTTCCGCTTTTACTGCTTTGATTAGGAATACATGGGTCATGAGTTGGCTTTCTCGGCTTCTACCTGAAATCCTGATTTCATAATGAGAACCTAAACATTTTTTTATTGGTTGTACAGTTGGTTGTAAGCAAACTATTGAATCTTGAATATATATATATCTTTTATTTATATACATCCTGGATTTTTGTTTGATTTGCCACCCACATGATCAAATGAAAACCTTAGTTTAATTTTATATATATATATATATATATATATATATATAGATTTTATATTTACTTTATTATTTGTTATTTTCGTTTTTATGTGGGTTTCTTTGACGAGTATTCGATCAGAAATGACATATTTGCTGAATAACCATTTGATTACAGCTTGATTTATTGGAGTACTAACCAGATGCAATAGTTTTTGATGAAACGTTAATCCCGTTGACATTTTACTCCAATTTCTTTGTAACAGTTTTTGAACATTTTTAAACATTTTTTCAAACTTGATTTCAAGTTTAAGACATCATCAGTTTAGCCTTTGACCTTTCAAAACAGCGGGTAACTATTGAATGTTTCATACTGTTAATCTCATATCCATCTTATTTAATTAATTTCAAAGGCTCCGTTCTCAGTGGTTTAAAGCTATATTCTGTTACCTAACACAATATTTTTAAACGAAGAGTTCCAAATGTCTGCAAGAAAAAGACTAGTGATACTACTGATAATGTATCAACGCCAATCTTATGGTGGCCTTCCGAATCGTACTGGGGACACTGCTCTAAAAGTATTACAGGTAGTGCTCTTGATTACGCCCCTGAGGTTTGGTTTTGTCACCTTGAAGGCCAGTCGCTGGAAAGTAAACTTATTAAGTTATAGTAGCTTTGACGTATCGGCTTTTTGCAGTAGCCTTTTAAGCCACAGCTATAGTCGCAATGACTGGTCATGACGACCACTGCCTTTGCTCGTTTATGTTTAATTCGTTGTCAGCGGAGCAGTAAGAGGTATCACGAGCCAGCTTATTTTTGTTTGCTTACACTGTCAAATTTAGTTAACTAATGCCGATTGCATTGAAAACGGTAATAGTCTCAAAATACCGATCAGTCATCCTAACACGGAATCCCTTGGGGCAACGCCGGTGATTCGCTGGAACCGCTGCTGTGTTATATCACCTACACTGAAGTCTTAGTTGATATTCTCGTATTTGTCGAGATTTTTCTGACACGCAATACGCTCGAGACCTAAATCTTCGCTGTGTTTGATTTTTATGTAAGCTGGTATGACTTTTCAGTGTTTATTTGGCAGCGAAACGTCACTTCTTAAATGCTTGTTTGTGGTTGTTACACGCATGTGGATATTTATAAATTTATGAATATATGTGTGCTTGCATGAATGGGTGCTCAAATTTATGCTTTGAATAATCAATCAGTTTATATTGCGCGCTTGAAGTTAATTTTCAATATCGGTTAATTTGTAAAATCATATTTTTGTATCTTTGTAAAAGTTATCAGTATAGTGTGTTTCCAATTGGTGCTTTGTTACCTAACTTTTGTTTAACTGACCTTCATCGCACTCTTTTTGTTCGCCTTCCGCTGCCACTTCTACCATTTATGTCGTATTGAAACTGTTGAAAATTTTTTTTTCAATACCGACACAATTTTTTGCTAATAAAAACCACAATCATTAATCGAATTATGCTGTTTTACAATCTAGATATCCATTTTTTATTTTTAAGTATATTTATGTGTCGCTATTCCAGATTTTACGCCCTTGGTATATATATATATATATATATATATATATATATATATATATATATATATATATATATATTGATATATATATATTGATATTCTTGTGCGTCTATAAATATTTTTTGATTTTAATTAGTTTAAATAATGATTTTAGAATTCTACAGGCATCGTGCAATTAATATCAGCTAGTGAACCTGCGTTCGACTGTAGAGCCATAATGAATAAATAATATGCTTTTGGTTTGTTTATATATAGTGATGAAATGTTCGCTATAGCCAAACAAGGCGGTATTAACTAAATTGGAGAAAAAATTGAATTTACCCTTCTATTATGTAATTAATTTTTTAAAATTGTGTCAATAAACCTACATAAGTATTCACTCTATTGAGTTTAACTCGATAAAACTGGCTTATTTCATGGCAGAAGGAAGCGCACTTATTAAATGAATTAGGGTGAATTTAGTTCTTTATCTGTATATTTTATGGATGAATATAGACGATTAATGCTTGTCGGCTCGTGTGGTGGTATAAGTTTTGTTTATTTTATCTGCAACTTTGGCTGTTGTCACCAGCGAAATTGATGATGTCTTAATGGACTAACTTGTAGTAATGTGGCACAATTTTATAAACCGATTCTTTTTTCTGACCAGAAATTGTGTTTCTGAAATTCTAGTTATGTAAATCTTATGCTGGATTACTCAGGAGGAGAAGTGCATCTCGATTTTAAATTTGCTATGTACACATGCCGTTTGATTTGCGTTAGTCAGTTTTTCGTCGTGCTTTGTGAGGCACATTGTAAGTCGAAACCTATCATTACATGCAGCTGATGTTAATTTTATAATGTCGCTTAAATAAACACAATAGGATTGGTGTTTATTTAATATCCAGAAACTAAGTCTAAATAAATTATTTTGAAATGCGATGACAAATTATTGTGGCTCTTATGTGCAAAACAAAAAGAAAATTTTTCTATCTGATGTTCTTTACTTTTGCACATAAAAAGGGTACAATGAATTCTAAATAAATTATTTTCATTACACGTACAACTAATGTCTGTGAGTATACCTTTGATGACTGTCGAATATGTACGAAATGGGTATTACAGAGCAATAGCATTAGGTAAAGTATACAAAGTTTGATTAATATTATCAATTCTAATTCGTTATATATATAGGGAGTATTAATTGGCTTTTATAATTAAACAATGACATCATGTTTGAAATGTGCCGCATATTTCACACAAAATCAAACAGAACACGTCAGATGCAATAAACAACCAAAGATAGCCTGATGTTTCATTTCTTTGTAATTTTTAAAGCTGGTGTACGCAGTGATGCTGTGATACTCTTTTATAGCCTTGAATTTATTATTCATGTTGTAAGCTCGACAAACTTTCTTTTTTTAATATTTAGTCGCATACTGCGTGAGTCCTGATTAGGTCTCACGTATTATGACCAAACCTGTCTAACCATATAGAAAATTTATAGACTTACGTGATTAGCAAATCAACGGCTTGAACAGCATTCATTATTTGTAGTATTTTGCTTTGCTAAAATTTAGCGGATGCATGTACAGTTGAAGACTTAAATCCTCTTGGATTCATTCAGTACATGTTTTATCTTATGTATGCACGTTTACTGGTTTGCCTATTTTGTACAACTCATTGTGTATTCATATGTTTCGATTGGGCGTTTTAGCTATCCTGCCGACAGACTAATGTAATAACATAGCCTGTACCTCAGTCACTAAGTGGAGTTGGGGTTGTTTGTCGAAATGTTTTGTTATTTGCCGTCTGGAAATTGTGAGTTCTCTAGTCTTGGCCTATTCGTCTCTTCTGTCGAAATAATAATTGACTTTTGATGTATTGCGCAATGCGCAACCTAGTTGATATAATCGATTGCCGGATTCGGAATGCCTTCGTGGCTAAGCGCTTCCATTCGTCACTACAAATATATTTCTAGTGAGCTAGGCTTGATGCATGAACACTAGCGCAAATTCGTTGAATTCAAATGAACTTGTGGATCACACGGTGAGGCATTCACAAACTCCACTTATTGTATTCGTAAATGTGAGAGCAACTCACGGGTTAAGCTAAAATCGTATTAAGGTACACGAATAATAAATTGGAACAAATGACTGTAGTTCTTATATTTATTTTATTTATAATATTTTGATTTAATTATTAATATTTATTATATATATATATATATATATATATATATATATATATATATATATATATATATATCAATGAAGCACTAAGATTAAATGCAATCTCTCAACTAATATTTCAATCGTATTATTTGATTGTGCTTTAATAACTACATATTTACGCATTGAATTAAATCGCTTTAATTTGCAGTATTTTCTTTTCCCTTCTGTGTTTTCTATGTTTTTACTCGTTATCTGTTGCCGGGCTAGGCAAGTCTGTTTTTTATTGTTTTCACGTTCTGTTTAAGCTCATAGCTATTTTACGCCGATTAAATTTATCATGGAATCAATATCGATAATGTTGCCTGGTTTCTGATTAGGCAACGAAGATAGATACTGAATTGATGCTCCTGAAGACTGCCAGGAAGAACAATCACTGCAGGTGCCAACTATATGTTCTCTGTGTCTTCAACGTATTTCGTTAAGTTGAGTCTGCTACTGGGATCTCTTAAAAGGGTATTGCTATTCAGAATACCTTCTTGAGGCATATCGCTGCTAAAACCAGCCGACTATCCTGGAAACTCGCATATTAAAAAAGAATAAATAAATGTCCTTCGAATTTCAGCATTCTTCGTAATCGTCTTGGCGCTAATAACATACTGGTTTGGCAAAAGTTTTCGAGTTAATTTTTGACTGTTAGATCTCTTCAAGTGATCCTCTTTCAGCGGATTGGTCGTTTAGAGAAAAACATGTAAAAGAATTAGAAGAAACTTTGAATTTTTTCACGATTCTTCGTCAACCTTATGTGATTTATCTCTTTGTGGATTCAGTTGAAATCCGTAATTCATTTTAAAAGTTGTTCCAAATTTCGCAGTGCGATCATCGTATTTAGAGTATCCACGGTTTTCTTTCGTGGGTGGTAGGTTTTCACTATCGGTTCCGCAAAGATCCGATTAATCGCCATTTCCAAATACGCATTGATTTCGTCTTCTTGGTGGCTGGCTGCTGATTTCTCCCCTCCGAAGGCTTTCATATCATATCGTACTAACCACTAAAAAAATGAGGTAGAATCTAATCTTCACTGAATGGCTACGTTTCGGTACCTCATTTCCAGTAAAATCTTCAGGAATGTAGTAACACATTACACTGCTCACACACCTGATCTAATCATATGCGAGATCTGTCTCGAACGAGGTTACCACATTTGCATAGGAGATTGTACCGTCCTATTATCCCACATTCTTGACCAAAATATATAGTGGTTAAAGGGCGTAATAGCGGCTCCTACTGATGAGTCGCCAGTAAGCACGAAACGAATGTGCATGAGATTATAATTTCCGTTCATGCTGCCTTTGGTTTATCCTTCTGGTCACAACTGAACTAATTTGTTACTAGGTTCGCAACACCTAAAACATACTTGCATATATATTAGCTCTTCGCAACAAAAAGCATTTAATTGCAAAAATCTGTTGGTGCCCAAATTGTGCTGTATGGTATTAGAAGCCAGATAAAGGCATTGGAAATGAGGTACCGAAACGTTGCAAGTCATCCAAGATTACTTCATTCCTCATTTGCCGTGATTAGTACAAATGATGTGGGAACGAATTAGGACCTAGCCACTACGAAGTCGAACTCGAAGCGTGATTGTAAATGAAGATTAATCAGATCTTTGCGCAACTGATAACGCAAATCTACTACACGTCAAAGGAAACCGTGGATACTCTATATTTGATTCATGTTAGTTTTAATGGTTGCTAAAAACCGTGTTGTTATTTCCAATGGGTAATCTAATTTTAGGTAAATTTTGGAAGCAATAAAATTAGGAAGCGACTCAAAATCGTAATAATCAGATTGACAGCCTAAAACTTGTTATGAAGCAGAACGGGACACATTTCTGTTATCTTTATCCAATGCAGACAAAGTTAATTAAGAATCATTAATCACCGTGTAGCCAGGTAGAAACAACGCAAACCAATAAGGTAATTCGAAGTTTATTTAAGCTTGAAGAAAACTTGATAATTATTATTTGTGCTGCGTTGCTCTTTGCTGTTATTGAGGCTGTTTTGGATTATGATGAGTCAAAAATTGAATGTTTTATGCCTTTATTATTTCAAAATGCGATAGGAACCGCCAAAATAACTAGCAAATAAATGGAACTTTCGTGAGTTTCATGAGAAAATATGTTAAAAAAATCTACGAATAAGTATTGATAGTGCCATCAAAACTTTATTGTGGTGCATTTATGTGCTCTGCCTTGTGTAATTAAGTGATCATGTTGAGCGCAGATTGCAGTTCTTTTCTGACCAGTTTGTTTTGCTATATATTGCGAAATAGGAAAGTTTCAAATTGCAAACCAAATGAGATTTCTGTGACAATAAGTACGTACTTCGAACTCGGGTAGAAAATGCGATTCATCCAGCAGAACGGTTTCATCCTAATCGAGAACTTATCACGTACTGGCCAGAATTTGCCGCGGACAGGGCTCGAACCTGGTCACGTCTGCTTCTGAATCTGGTGTTCTAACCACTAAGCCATCCTTTTCGCGGAAAATTCTGACCAGTACGTGATAAGTTCCCAATAAGCACGAAACCGATCTACTGGATGAATTGCCTTTTCTACGCTATAAAGTTCTTAGTTTATACTAACAAATAGAAGTAATTAGTGAGTCAGGTGTTTATATCTAGATTGCAAACTTGATTATTGTAATTGTTTTCACCGTCCGCGCAACTAATGTTCGCTTAAATAGAATAGGGTTTTGTTTGTGGTCAGGACAGAATATACTGATAAATTTGTCTGTTTGAGATTTCTTTGCAGAACTTTGGTGGACCTCGGTAATTAATCCAGATTGATCTTTCTTATGGATTAATCATTTGTCTTATTTGCCCAACTATTCACATGGCACCGATATTTGTCTATTTGTGTCATTTTGTCATACCCAGTCAATTTGCGTTTTTTCATTAAAATCGTCATCGTTATCACCATATTCACCACCATGTTATAGACCAGTGACAATTTGGTGCTCTTATTAGTTACAAATGTTTCGGTCAAAAGCCGAAACTGCTAAGTTGTACCAAAATGCTAATATCACTCCAATTCTGTTGTAATAAAAACCCATTACTATCCATTAGGTTATCGAATCGAGTCGCACTGGCAGTTATGGTTACTGAGACCGAGCTGCACAATAAGATCAGAACATGCGGCTCATTAGGTGGATTATACTGCCAACGAAGATAATGTATGTGTATGTGTCATTTGAATACAGCTGCAGCTCTCATTAAGATGACTTGGTCAGTTAAATATTTAATTTAGAACATTCAAGCAGCTATATTCCTTGATGGGTTAGCTTAAAATGGATTTTCCTAACTTCCTGACCAAGTTGCCTCTGGATATCACACGGATGGCGACAACAGCCCGACCACCATATATTAGTTAAGTATTCGTAGACTTTTTTCTGACTTGTTTATGAATATGAATTGACTGTCGAGTTATATTTCAGAAACTTAATTTGGTTCTACAATAAGTGCACTAATTACTAGTGTTTGTTTTTTTCTTGCGATGGAGTTATACAAATACCTTTCCTATTAATGAATGCGATGATAGTCAATTCTTGACAAGTTTTACACAGCCCATCTCATGTATTTGGTCTGATCAAATTTATCTAGTTTTTTCGATACAAACAGTGTTATTTAAACGTACTGATGTTTCACTGAAAAATTACCTTGAGCTTTATGGCAATTCGTGGGCCGTAAATGGCACTAAGTCACTCTTTATTTGTGGAGGATTAAAATCAGTTTGACTTCGTCTGCCTTGTAGGAGAAACTGTCAGCGCTTAGGGCGCACCAGTACAGTACAATGAACCACGAAGGCAATAATATCACCACACAATCAGTAAGGTCTATTCCATAGTAATGGTTGTTCATTATTAATTTAGTCGAAGCATTGCTAAGAGTAGATTGGTAGGTGCTAATCACTTGTTTGGGCTAAAGGGATACTCAATTGACATTTTAAAAGTGATCAGGTCGATGAATAATACAGGCTCATTCAAAGTTGAAGACTTAAACGCATTTTCTGTTGGAACGTATGCTGTTATCCTTTATTAAATGAACGTTTTATGACATTCAATATCCAGATCGCGTCCAAAGTTATTCCTAATGCTTATTTTATAGATAGACCAACGAAACTCAATGTCTAACAGTTAAATACTGTTTGTTGCGGAGAGCTAATATATATGCAAGTTTGTATTAGGTGTTGCGAACCTAGTAACAAATTAGTTCAGTTGTGACCAGAAGGATAAACCAAAGGCAGCACGAACGGAGCTTACTGCGAAATGTGATAACTGATATCCATCAAGGCCAGGGTGTATGGATTTACTGGAGTAACAGGTGTTCGGAAATTGTTGTAATTCTCAATCTCAGTGAACTATAGCTTAAATTGATATCCATCATGATGGTACCATGTTCCGACTTGGAAACCAATGTGTTAGTAACATGTACCTTTTCGGTACAATAATGTTGGTATCGGTTACTAACACAATAGCCATAGTGTTAGTATCCTTTACAGACTCGATATATATATTATATAGTGTGAGTTAGCATTGAAGTCGTATTGTCGTTGACTTCAGATTATGTTAGCTTCACTATTACAGGTTTACACATTCGTCTTGGAGATTGTACCGTCCTATTATTCCACATTCTTCTACCAAATATATAGTGGTTAAAAAGCGTAATACCGGCTCCTACTGATGAGTCGCCAGTAAGCACGAAACGAATGTGCATGAGATTATACTTTCCGTTTATGCTGCCTTTGGTTTATCCTTCTGGTCACAACTGAACTATTTTGTTACTAGGTTCGCAACACCTAATACAAACTTGAAACTCAATCTCGTCTTGGGGCGTTTTTTTCTGAACTGCACATAACTTTGTATTTCGATACCTTATTTTATTGTTCTATCATAATCTTTTCAGTATATATATATATATATATATATATATATATATATATATATATATATATATATATATATTCTAAGTATATACGTAAAGTCCATCCCCTCCTCAACGTGGTACGACGGTGTCAACCATGTTTCGATGGCCGATCGTACATGGGCTAACGGGGCTATGGCGGTGGTGTCACCAGGGCGTGGTGGATCTTCCGACCGGCAATCGGATCTCCTATAAAATACCACATGAGCCCGACGACGGCACCATGCTCGGCGTATGTTCCCCGCCACAAAAGGGTTCAACAGCCACAGGATTATATGGACTCCTGGACAGTACCCCGTACTTCCGAATGGCGAATGAGCTCTCAACAGCCACCGGCAACCATGCAACTTACTGCTGCCTTGCAGACTGCGCTTGGATGTGCAAAGGCTAGAGGTGCGTCCTCGATCAAAAAGCCGAGTGGTGAGGGGCACCACTTGTACCAAATTCCCAAGAAACTCCATGAAATGTGGAGCCGGCTTATCCTCCAAAAGGAGTCAGCCGCAGTAAAGTAAGTAATAGTAATTATATATATATATATATATATATATTGTTCTATAACTGGACAGTACTTGATGAGTTACCAATTAGGAAGAAACCGGTCTACTGGATGAATTGCCTCTTGCTTAGTTTATACTGACAAATGTATGTACATAACGGGTCAGGTGTTTATATCAACATCGCAACCTTGATTAAAATTAATCTCACCAGGTTTTCTGTTTAAAGCGTATCCATTGCTTTTTGTGCGTCATTCAGCGTATACAGAAAATATCATCCTTATAAATTTTACCGTGTAATTTCGTTTATTATTTTATCAATAGGGGCAATTCTTGATCAGTTAATTTTGTTTTTTACCTATAATAAGAAATTTGCATTAGTATGGAGACTTTCATCCGGAGGTGATTGGGCATAATTTACCATCGAACTTCTAATACAAACCAGCGCAGCAGAATAGGCACACGATTTGATCCAGAAATTTAGTTGGTTAATTGGTATGATGGCTTCTCTTCAAAAACTACACATTGAAAAGTCTCTTTTATCTGATAAAGTTGAAAGAAAAGAAGCCAGCGACGCTAGGCTCACTGTGCTGTGTTGCGATTGGTTGTTTCCTAGCTGTGTTTGAGGTTTTTGTCATGTCCAGTGAAAAGGCAAAGCTGTCCTGCGCAACCAATGTTCGTTTAGCTATATAAATTTTCAATTCAATATCACATAGCACATCGAAGAAACGCAAAATAAAATAGGTTGAGTTGTAAGGTTTTCTTCTGGTTGCTGCCTCTTGGTGACTAGTTGGCAATGATCTAATCCATAAAGTATAAATTCATCGATTTGATCTAGAAATTTAGTTGGTTAATTGGTATGATAGTTTCTCTTCAAAAACTACACATTGAAAAGTCTCTTTTATCTGATAAAGTTGAAAGAAAAGATGCCAGCGACGCTAGGCTCACTGTGCTGTGTTGCGATTGGTTGTTTCCTAGCTGTGTTTGAGGTTTTTGTCATGTCCAGTGAAAAGGCAAAGCTGTCCTGCGCAACCAATGTTCGTTTAGCTATATAAATTTTCAATTCAATATCACATAGCACATCGAAGAAACGCAAAATAAAATAGGTTGAGTTGTAAGGTTTTCTTCTGGTTGCTGCCTCTTGGTGACTAGTTGGCAATGATCTAATCCATAAAGTATAAATTCATCGATTTGATCTAGAAATTTAGTTGGTTTATTGGTATGATAGTTTCTCTTCAAAAACTACACATTGAAAAGTCTTTTTTATCTGATTAAGTTGAAATGAAAGAAACCAGCGACGCTAGGTTCACTGTGCTGTGTTGCGATTGGTTGTTTCCTAGCTGTGTTTGAGGTTTTTGTCATGTCCAGTGAAAAGGCAAAGCTGTCCTGCGCAACCAATGTTCGTTTAGTTATATAAATGTTCAATTCAATACCACATCTCCAGGTAGCGTGGTGTCTGTTATTGTCTGTGATTTGTAACTTTTGGGCTAAAGGGTTACCATTTGGGCTCCACCTAAAGGAAATGCTAACGAAGAAATTTTTTTTAGTTAGTATATAACTGAAAATAGTGTGTAGTATGCAGTAGTATGGCTCAGTGGTTAGAGTATTAGATTACGAAGTAGCTGTTTTCACGTTTGAGCCATATCTGCGACAAATTCTGACAAGCACACAATGAGTTTCCAATAAGAACAAAACTGGTCTACCGAATGAATTGTCTTTTATTCACGATGAAATACTTAGTTTATACTGAGAAATGTATGTAAATAATGGGTCATGTGTATATATCAAAACAGCAACTTTGATTTAGTTATTATGTTCTTAGTCTCCTCGTTCACAGTCAAGGCTCGTGCTACAAAATAACCGCTTCATTTTGTGTAACACTAGTAAAAAAATTGTGATTGTTTTGACGAAATGCAGATCTGTCTCAGTTAGTAGACTTAATTAGTTCATCAAACAACACAATCGGCGTTCAATAATGAGGATGCGAATGTTATGGCACATCGGTGAAACGCAAAATAAATTTATTGAGTTGTAAGGTTTTATTCTGTTTGATGCCTCTTGGCGACTAGTTGGCAATGATCTAATCCATAAAGTATAAATTCATCGATTCAGAAAGATATCTAAGCTGTGGTAGTTATATGCGGTTCTCTGTCACATCTCCGTGGTTTGAAAGAGGACCGACAGTTTACTTAACCTGGTGATCTGGGGTTCAGTGCTTAATGAAACAAATGGACAATTCAAGAGTTAGATGCTGTTTATTGCAGAGAACTAATATATATGCAAGTATGTATTAGGTGTTGCGAACCTAGTAAAAAATTAGTTCAGTTGTGACCAGAAGGGTGAACCAAAGGACAGCATGAACAGAAAGTGTAATCCCATGCACACCTGTTTCGTGCTTACTGGCGACTCATCAGTAGGAGCCGGTATTACGCCCTTTAATCGCTATATATTTTGGCGAGGAATATGAGATAATAGGACGGTACAATCTCCTAGACGAATCTGTGAACAAGCAGTAGTGAAGCTAACATCAAATAAAGTCTCGACAATGCGACTTCAAAGCTAAATAGAGTTGTTTACTTAATTGACGAAAAGCATCAAGACTAATTTGTCTGAAAATTAAGGGAGAAACCTATCGATATTCTGTTGGCAGGGGCTCTAGGTTGAGAAACACGTCGATAACTAGTAGCAGAGCGCCGTTCAGTACGATCTTGGGTTCCGGCTCAAAAATTGCCCTAAAAAGTGTTTCGATTTGTTTAGCCTTAGGCCGCACCGGGTAACACTTCTTGAGCGCAATTAATGGCTTTCTGGAGCTCGTCCTCCTTTTGCGTTGATGATGTAGCGCCAACATTATCGAGATCAGCAGCCCGAGCACTAACACACATTTTCAGTCCGTGTAGCTTAGCAGAAACTTGATGAATTATTACATCCACGATGAAGTTGAATAAGTTAGGGGCCAACCACAAAAATTCAGTAAATCTACTTTTGCAATTGCAGGTCGTAATGTCAAGTGGTTGAACAACTTTTCTCGGAGCGCATTTAAGCGTGGTTTGCCTCAATATTTTGCATAAAACAGGATCGAAAACAACCGAGTTGTACAGAAAAGCAATTAGGGTTGACTTGCATTTTCAACTTTATGCATAAATGTGGGCTGCGTATTCCAATCCCGGTCGGAACTCTGTTTGGACTTGCCTGGTTTATTTTTTTTCAATTTTTTAAATAATTGCTTTAAAGTATAACATCAATCACGAATCGTGATGCGGCTAGCTGATACCACAATAGTTGACAGAAGTGATGGTGTTGTCTATTTTGTAGATAGAAAATACAATGCCATTTTTGCATTTATTAAGAGCCGATAGCAACACTCGTGGCTATCATACTGAACATCTCCTTTTGAACTTAAAAATTCCCTCAGAGATGTCAGCTATTCTGGTTTCCCTGTGGTAACTCATGAGTGTGTTCACTGCTAATTCTTTTGGTCTGAGCGGACAAAAGGTTGTTAAAAGATGCATTTGTTTGCTCAGTGCTGTCCTTCTTGTTGTGGATTTGACCGCATTTTTCTGGTGCGGGACAATTGATAGCACTCATAGGTCGGTAAAAAGTTCAAGATTTTACCGACCTATGAGTGCTATCAATTGTCCCACACAAGAAAAATGCGGTCAAATCCACAAAAAGGTTGTTAAGCTTCGACGCTGCTTTAAACTCATTTGAAAGTTCAAGTCATTTTTGATCTGCGGTGGCTGTTTAGCTGATAGAAATTCTTTGCACAGCCCACGAGCTAGTTTGTGATCTTTTAGTGTCCATGCAAATTATGCTTATTGAAGAACTTTTGTGTTACCCGAGTTTGCAAATAAATTCTTAGGTTTTCGTTTTTTAAAAATAAGCTGCACGTTGTTTAAAATTTTCTTTCATAGCGTGCCGGATTCTTGTTGATATGCTATTGGTTGTAGTCATATATGATCCAGAAAAGAACATAGGTGTCCTTGGAGACTTATTGCTCAGTTGTATTCATATTCATTTAAACGAGGTTCGGACGCTATACATGCGGCCGCATGAATCGGAAATTTAATCCGATTCTAAGAGCACAATGACTGTGTTCTGATCAATGGATTGCTTGAATCGTGCACCTGTAGTTCGCTTTTGCGTCCTGGATGTTGTGAAATTATTGTCGCTTATTAGAATTCGACCGATGATGACAAGCCACACTTCCGTCTACATGGCTCTTTTCGTTATGCCTTGTGGCAAGATATAGCTTGATGCTTTGCACAATTTAGCTCACCACGAGAATCTTAAGGCTAAGGATTAGTTGTTTCAACGGCTTTCGGTCGAGGTCTACCTACATAAAACTCGGTTTCTTGCGAAATTTTGATCTAGTCTGGCGTTTAATTCACCATCAATCCCTAGGTTGTCTTAACGTGTCTCAAAGCAAGAGTTCAAGTCTTGTAGCGTTTTAAAGAAATCTTTATTTCCGTTGGCACAATTGTTGAAAATAGACGCGTAGCTATTTATGATTCCGAGCAACAAGTTACGTATGTCTAGCATATTTTAGAAAGAACTTATGGCTCTCCAGTTAAACAAAGTATTTACTGCAACATTGGATAGAAGAAAATGAGACATCGTATATGGCTAGATCATTCGGGCAGTAGATGGGGAAAATAGTCGTCTTTTAGTTTGTCCAAACCGAATGAGACATCGTGTCGTGTTCTAAATAATTATAGTTTCTTTCAGGCAATCAATGGGAATAATGGGCTTGTACAGTTTGCTAAATGTATTATGCTAATTAGTTCGTGAGACAAGATCCCACGTGTTCCAATAGACAATGGATAAACTTTTCATGGGATTAAGTGGCACATTAAGAATGGATAAGGCTGCTGAAGCTTCACTTTGTGTACTTTGACGTGTGCTCCACACTAGCTGAAAGGTGTCACTCGTCACCTTTCTTCCATTTTCTCTAGAGCTCGTGCAGGTGAGTACGGAATAGATAGGACAATCAGGCATTAACCGACATATGATTACTGCTTTTAAATTAGCTCCACCATTATTTATTCTTCGACGAATAATCGACTTTATTGGTCCTTGCCAAAATTCGCATAAAGAGCCTTTTTTCCCGGCGGCTACAATTCCAGTCTTATCTGTTGTAGCTTGTTTTCGTTCATCTACCCAGGAAAACTCCACGGATAAGGCGACAATTTATCTACTCTGTGCCAGTCTATGCGGTATGGGATGATTATTAGTTGCATTATTTTTTTTATCTCTAGTTTTTAAAGGAACTCCTGGTCGCTTAATCCAATTTAATATATGGGAGTTGTGTTCAGAGTTATTCCTGTGCTAGATTGTCCACCTCACAAGGATCACAATCATCCAACCACGGTACATAATTTTAAGGCTCTAGTAACCGAAGTTGCCTTCGGTAGCCTAAACGTCTCCTCCACGTCTGACAAGCTGTCTTTTATTTCATTGTTTCAAATTTAACCCTCAGTGTTAATTAATTTCGAAAGCAGAATTCGAGGCCTCGCTTGAAATAGGCTGGTGGTATTCAGCTAGTAATATCTAGATTCATTATACCGTCGCTGGCAAAACTCACTAGTTCTCGCCATTTATCAGGTCGGAAATTTTTATGGCTAATGGCCTTAAACTTATCACACACGTTAACTAATTATAGACTTTAATAAAATAGTTTTCCACAAATTCATGCTCCGTAGAAGTCTTCCTGTTGCTATTCCTAATCACTACCATCGCGCAGAAGAATGGAATAGGCTGCACTTATGTGAGCTCTTCCTTTGACGATGTTTATAAAACGGAGCAGAAAGTATTTAAAATGGAACAACCACTGCCCTTTTTTAAATGTCCATGAACATTAGATATTGATTATTGACCACGTTCAGAATCCGTACCACAAATTTCCCGACTACTTTGCAGCTTTACCTTTTGCAGATCTACTCATACTTATTAGTCTTTTTTAGGTTGAGAGGAAATCACCAGCTCGTAGTTTTACTGGTATTGAAGTGGATTTTAAATGGATGTTTTCCATTTTTTACCTCGCGGTAGTCAAATCATGTTGTTATTAAGTGTAAGTATGTTGAAGCGCAGTATTATAATAGGTTTTATCTAATTCGTCATAAATATGTTTCTCCCCGACTATCACATTTCGGTTAGCAGGTTTCTTGGTTTTTATATTTATTTCCAATTACATAGCGTTAATTTCAATTATTTGCGGGACAAACTTTCATTGCCAGTGCAACAGCACAGTTAATTCATGTAGGGCACGTAGTGTCAAGATTTTTTTTCGAAACGTAAATTATTACTCGATTATATTTTTGCCAATTCGTCTGTATAACCCGATATCTAGTGTTGATTTACCTTCATTTGTCTGTATGGTTCATCAACTTGTAGCCACTTGTCCATAGAAGAATTGACGCATTGATGTAAAGATTTACTCGGATTTCGAGTAGAGTGTTAAAATATCTGTACATTTATATAACCCATGCGTATAACTCTTAACATCATTAATTATGTGTGTGTTTTTGGTATGCATAATAGTTTTGACAACAATTTTATACGCTAACTGTAAGTTGCATTCCTATTGGACTTTCTATTCCAATTAAAATGCTTTAGTTACGTACATAGAATGTTGTTAAGTGCTTAAATCTATATTATAATTCTTCTTAAAGTTTTATTTCATATATAATATCATTTCCAGCCACACAAAAGTCAAAAGTGTCTAATGTTTCACTGCCATATAACCATAAGGAGTGAAAAAAGTATATAAGTGAATTTAGAGAAATTATTAGTGAGATTTACGAGAGAGAGAGAGAGGGAGGGATTACCTTGCTACTATGAGGAAATTTATCAGGATAACTCACAGAAATGAGGCAAACTAAACCTCTCCACAGCACCATTATGGCCAAGTTAGCATTCGGGAAAGGCGACAACGGTGGACGAAAATAAATCATGTAGCAACTAGTTATAGATGGCGTGGCTGCATCCAGGATTGTCGTTCTTTTGGAGCACTTAATTCGACTCGGACAATGCACTTATCCGTTGTAGATTTGCACTAAAATTTTCCGGGAAAATAAATAAAGTTTTATCTACTAATGACTTATTTGATTTTTACCTGATCTGCGTTTTGACTAACGCAGCTTTCATTGTTCCAGTAAATTTCTTTTTTCATAATATTTCGATCTACATTACCGTAGATCTTCATCAGATGCATTTCACGAAACAAATGAAGCAAATGTGTTCCATTTGTTTCGTGAAATGCATCTGATGAAGATCTACGGTAATGTAGATCGAAATATTATGAAAAAAGAAATTTACTGGAACAATGGAAGCTGCGTTAGTCAAAACGCAGATCAGGTAATTTCAATTAATTCAGTACCGCACAAAAAACATTCCTTCGACTTATTTGATTAATGATTAAATTATAACCAATCTATCTTTTAACACTGATTAAACAATATAGTGCTATTACCTGATCCTTTTTGTGCGAAACAAGGCCTTCATATTCATTGTCCTCATTTTCAATCCGTATATTCCGGTGCCATTTTCTGGGCTTCTTTTTCAACGGTAAGTTCATCGCATCAATAAATCTGGCAAGTATTACGTCGCGTCAAAGTTTGTTTAAACAGCTTAATTTATACTTACTAGTAGATCCACTGACCATAACTGACGTTTCACCAAATATGTTTGCGTCATATATGTGTTTTTGCATGTGCCTACCACTGCAGATTTCAGTAAAAGGTAATTACCTGCGTGTGTACACTAATTTTGATATTGCTGTGATCTCATAACGACTACTGATTATTCATTATATAATCTTACGACATGCATTTGTGTGTGTGGAACGATGAAATAATCAGTTAACTATGATTTTATGCATTTTTATGTTCATCTAAGTAAAGATATAATGTTTAAATCGAATTCCTTTTTGCACATGTCAGACTAATTGTTTTACAATTACTTTGTTAAATGAAGTATTTATGAGTGACCACCCTGGTTAGGTAGGAGCTTAGGTAATGTAAATAATGTGGTTGTCATACCATGTCAGTGTAAATACTCAAGAGTCGGTAAAATAGTAAACTTAATTACGATTAGAAGTTAAAATAAATAAAAGTCAGAAAGCAATTTTTTTAAAAATTAATGGAAGAAATATCATAATAATATATGATCTTTCTTCTCTCTCCCTAGCACCAGGAAGCTATATTTAATTCAACGTTCCTGCTCTCTTACTTGAGTAGGTTTCAGTGTTATGTATAGCTGTGCTGTTATAATCTGAGTTATACCTAGTATCTTATTCATTTATTTAGAATTAATTAAAGAAATATAAAAATCTACATTCTAGCCCTGATCAAATATGACAGGTAGTGCTGTCTTTTTACCATACTACAGGACTCGTGTTCCAATTGCGTTTATGATAGCTGGCTACTTATCAGCGGGAGCCGGCACTGCGTCTAGAACCTACTATGATGTCCATCAGTTAATACTGGACGAATTTAAAATGTTGGTAGCGTAGTGCTTACTATTACTGCTAATTAGCCAGTAACCACGAAGAGCATGCTCTATCAGTGTTGCCTTCCTTTTTATGCTGACTGTGGCTTGTCCCGGTCTCATATGAACTGATAGTTCTTTTAAATTGAAGGATACAGATGATACCTAATTTGTGCTATGTTAAATTGTGGACATTTAAAATTAATTAGCCGAATAAAGCGTACTGCTCGATCGGTGAGTGTGTACCAGGATAGTACATCCAACCACATAAAGCGAATTATAATTTTGCTTCAATGCCCTTATGTCTAGAAGATAGCACTGATCAATTTTCTCACATTGATTGACCTATCATTAAGCAAATTTAGTGCGTTATGTGTGTTCTTATTGATAAATGGTCAGGAAACACATACAATTTCAGGTGTACGTCTTCAGTTCCATCCATCCTTAATTTTGCTTTATGGTTCTTAATGAAATCTTATATGATGGTTAAAAACAGACCAAATAACGTATCTTACAAATAAAGGAATAACGTAGTGTGAGATTCTGATGTTTTCAACATCTGAGATAACTGGAGACTATCTTACCGTTGGTGTGATAGTTTGCTGACATTTATGAATCGCTGAGCTATCTTGGTAGCACTTCAATGATGTTCGAATTTCTCCTACTAAGCAAACTACTGTAGAGAGGTTGGATTACCCAAATCTCAATTCCTCACTATGAACGGACGACCTAGTGTTTAGTTGCAGCCAACAAGTAGCGAACCACGCCATGGGTTTTCGGCTGTAAAGCATCAGTATATTATGCTGGTTTAATTCTATATATTATTGACAAATGTAAATTTGCAGGCATTAGTTGTACAGGCATTTTAAATTGTTGCATTTACTGACGTTTTCATCCATTTCTTGAATTACTGGTTCAATGTGCGCTTTCAGTAGTTTTAATATCACTGGCTGTCCGAGCTATTTCTGCCGCGTTGTCCAATAAGGATGAGGCCTCGGGCAGTAGATTTTATACGTAGTTCTCATAACCTCATTAATAGTCATTTAATTGACTTATACGCAGCCGGGTTGAGGTTGTAAGCTTTTTCATGCAGTTAGACCCTATCACTCTTTTGGTTTAATTATTTGACTGCGCAAAACATTGTGCAACAAGTGGTTGTCATTTTTAAGCGAATTGAGCGTGTGTTACCTGGCTTTTAATTTGTTTTGCTTCTTTTAAACGAACTCTTGCCAGTTTAAAATGGATTTTCCTGTGCCAGACTCAATTGCTATGCCTCAGAAGCTCGATCGGAATACTGAAGTTGTTTCAACGCGAAATGGTGTAAAATGCACTCAAGATGAAGCGATGGAAACGCAAATGTCTGAAGGGGATCACGGTAATGGAGAGACCGTCTACTTCAAGCAGAGAAAGTCAGGTGGGGATTTTATTTAAAACAATTGTTTGAAATGCTATCATTTCAATTGAAGTAATCATTTTTAACTTTTTTAATTTGTCTAAACAACAAACTGCTAATAAACCAGCTATATTATTTGCTCGCTAGTTCACTTTTATGCACTGCACTCACTATAGATATGTTTTAATTCCATCTCGTTCTTTATAACTCTGTTTTATTTCAATCGTTTAGGCGCCTATGCATTTCTTTTTCCTGTATCCATAGATGTCTTTTGTTCTGTTGGCCAGTGCGCCCTAGGTAGTTGTAACGGAAAAATTATCTTGAGCCGTGCCGCTTCTACAGACATGCAATCATCAATTTTTTGCAGAACACGATTTCCTCTGACCATTTCGCCGATGGCTATCATCATTTTCCTGGCTAACATGCACTAGCTTGGTAAAAAGTAAAAAGGGCGATTGGAGACGCTGCTTCATTAGAACGGGAGCATATTTCTCGTCATCTCTCGAACCTTGTAGTCTGTGAAGCCATTTTCGGTTCAGTTGTTAAGTGGAAAAGCCTAGATTTTTTCTGAATTATAACCACAGGCCTTACTGGTAATTTATATTCGGAACTCATAGTCATAATTATTTCCGGTCTCATGATCGGCGAGTACAGTGTAGATACTACCTGGTCTAATGTGATACAGCCGAAATCCCGTTTCATGTGAGCCTCGAGTTCTGTTTTACTATGCAGTAAATCTTAGTGTTAAATGGATAAAGATGGATTGAGAGAAAGCTCGCTAAACGCGAAGAGCAAGTTTAGACTGTTGAAGGGAACCATGGCCACTGAGTCTTTGGCAGATATTATTCGTTGTCTCGGTTAGAAACCTATCTAAGCGAAGGAATATATTGAAAAGCACCTTCCCCATTAAGAATGAGTGATCTAACTAAACAGTATCGGTTGTCGCGCAGGATAAAGACAGCGCCCTTTTCGCTAAGTCGTGCGGGATGGTTAAGCGAAATCAGACAACTGCAGGTGTCTTCATTTCCGATTCTGTCTCTTTTTCTTCACTTTCCTCCTTATCTCAAACTAGCAAAAATGCTGGCCAGTACTTGATGAGTTCCTAATAAGGATGAAACCGGTCTATTGGATGAATTGCCTTTTCTACACTATACAATTCTTAGTTTATACTGGCAAATGTAAGTAATTCATGGGTCAGGTGTTAAAATATCAAGACCGCAACCTTGATTATAATAATAGCTAAAATGCTGTTTTGGTGAAATTACTGGGCCCGATACCGAATTGCGAAATGCTAAAATTAGTTCAAGTAAATCGCCATTCATGTAACATGGGTTAGATTTTGACGTGGGCGCATTTTAAGTGCGAATATTAAGAAAAATTTGGCAACAGGAAACTTTGGCACGTACGTTAAATAAATTAGAAATTTACAAATTCTGTGTATCCAAGACTAAAATCCAACATCCTACGAGTATGGGAGAATTTTGTAACTTCTTATCTGCGAATTATCGGCTTCGAACCTCTGGTACCACAGAATTTTAAATGAATTTTAAATAAATTAGAAATTTACAAATTCTGTGTATCCAAGACTAAAATCCAACATCCTACGAGTATGGGAGAATTTTGTAACTTCTTATCTGCGCATTATCGGCTTCGAACCTCTGGTACCACAGAATTTTAAATGAATTTTAAATAAATTAGAAATTTACAAATTCTGTGTATCCAAGACTAAAATCCAACATCCTACGAGTATGGGAGAATTTTGTAACTTCTTATCTGCGCATTATCGGCCGCCTCGGTACCACAGAATTTTAAATGAATTTTAAATAAATTAGAAACTTACAAATTATGTGTATCCAAGACTAAAATCCAACACTCCTACGAGTATGGGAGAATTTGAACTTATCTGCGCATTATCTACTATGAACCTCTGGTACCACAGAATTTTAAAATAAATTAGAAATTTACAAATTCTGTGTATCCAAGACAAAAATCCAACATCCAACGAGCATGGGAGAATTTTGTAACTTCTTATCTACGCATTATCTGCTTCGAACCTCTGGTACCACAGAATTTTAAATAAATTAGAAATTTACAAATTCTGTGTAACTAAGACTAAAATCCAACATCCTACGAGTATGGGAGAAATTCGTAACTTCTTATCTACGCATTATCGGCTTCGAACCTCTGGTACCACAGAATTTTAAATAAATTAGAAATTTACAAATTCTGTGTATCCAAGACTAAAATCCAACATCCTACGAGTATGGGAGAATTTTGTAACTTCTTATCTGCGCATTATCGGCTTCGAACGTCTGGTACCACAGAATTTTAAATGAATTTTAAATTAGTTAGAAATATACATATTCTGTGTATCCAAGACTAAAATCCAACATCCTACGAGTATGGGAGAATTTTGTAACTTCTTATACGCGCATTATCGGTTTCGAACCTCTGGTACCACAGAATGTTAAATAAATTTTTAAATAAATTAGAAATTTACAAATTCTCTGTATCCAAGACTAAAATCCAACATCCTACGAGTATAGGAGAATTTCGTAACTTCTTATCTGCGCATTATCGGCTTCGAAACTCTGGTACCACAGAATTTTAAATAAATTAGAAATTTACAAATTCTCTGTATCCAAGACTAAAATCCAACATCCTACGAGTATAGGAGAATTTCGTAACTTCTTATCTGCGCATTATCGGCTTCGAACCTCTGGTACCACAGAATTTAAATAAATTTTAAATAAATTAGAAATTTACAAATTCTCTGTATCCAAGACTAAAATCCAACATCCTACGAGTATAGGAGAATTTCGTAACTTCTTATCTGCGCATTATCGGCTTCGAACCTCTGGTACCACAGAATTTTAAATAAATTTTAAATAAATTAGAAATTTACAAATTCTCTGTATCCAAGACTAAAATCCAACATCCTACGAGTATTGGAGAATTTCGTAACTTCTTATCTGCGCATTATCGGCTTCGAACCTCTGGTACCACAGAATTTTAAATAAATTAGAAATTTACAAATTCTCTGTATCCAAGACTAAAATCCAACATCCTACGAGTATAGGAGAATTTCGTAACTTCTTATCTGCGCATTATCGGCTTCGAACCTCTGGTACCACAGAATTTTAAATAAATTAGAAATTTACAAATTCTGTGTATCCAAGACTAAAATCCAACATCCTACGAGTATGGGAGAATTTTGTAACTTCTTATCTGCGCATTATCGGCTTCGAACCTCTGGTACCACAGAATTTTAATTGAATTTTAAATAAATTTATAATTTACAAACTTTGTGTATCCAAGTCTAAAATCCAACATCCTACGAGTATGAGAGAGAATTTCGTAACTTCTTATCTGCAGCATTATCGGCTTCGAACCTCTGGTACCACAGAATTTTAAATAAATTTTAAATAAATTAGAAATTTACAAATTCTCTGTATCCAAGACTAAAATCCAACATCCTACGAGTATAGGAGAATTTCGTAACTTCTTATCTGCGCATTATCGGCTTCGAACCTCTGGTACCACAGAATTTTAAATAAATTTTAAATAAATTAGAAATTTACAAATTCTCTGTATCCAAGACTAAAATCCAACATCCTACGAGTATAGGAGAATTTCGTAACTTCTTATCTGCGCATTATCGGCTTCGAAACTCTGGTACCACAGAATTTTAAATAAATTTTAAATAAATTAGAAATTTACAAATTCTCTGTATCCAAGACTAAAATCCAACATCCTACGAGTATAGGAGAATTTCGTAACTTCTTATCTGCGCATTATCGGCTTCGAACCTCTGGTACCACAGAATTTTAAATAAATTTTAAATAAATTAGAAATTTACAAATTCTCTGTATCCAAGACTAAAATCCAACATCCTACGAGTATAGGAGAATTTCGTAACTTCTTATCTGCGCATTATCGGCTTCGAACCTCTGGTACCACAGTATTTTAAATAAATTAGAAATTTACAAATTCTGTATATCCAAGACTAAAATCCATCATCCTACGAGTATTGGAGAATTTTGTAACTTCTTATCTGCGCATTATCGGCTTCGAACCTCTGGTACCACAGAATTTTAAATGAATTTTAAATAAATTAGATATTTACAAATTCTGTGTATCCAAGACTAAAATACAACATCCTACGAGTTTGGGAGAATTTTGTAACTTCTTATCTGCGCATTATCGTGCTTCGTACCTCTGGTACCACAGAATTTTAAATGAATTTTAAATAAATTAGAAATTTACAAATTCTGTGTAACTAAGACTAAAATCCAACATCCTACGAGTATGGGAGAAATTTGTAACTTCTTATCTACGCATTATCGGCTTCGAACCTCTGGTGCCACAGAATTTTAAATAAATTAGAAATTTACAAATTCTGTGTGTCCAAGACTAAAATCCAACATCCTACGAGTATGGGAGAATTTTGTAACTTCTTATCTGCGCATTATCGGCTTCGAACCTCTGGTACCACAGAATTTTAAATAAATTTTTAAATTGAAATTTACAAATTTCTGTATCCAAGACTAAAATCCAACATCCTACGAGTATAGGAGAATTTCGTAACTTCTTATCTGCGCATTATCGGCTTCGAACCTCTGGTACCACAGAATTTTAAATGAATTAAATAAATTTAGAAATTTCTGATTCGTATCCAAGACTAAAATCCAACATCCTACGAGTATGGGAGAATTTAGTAACTTCTTATCTGCGCATTATCGGCTTCGAACCTCTGGTACCACAGAATTTTAAATGAATTTTAAATAAATTAGATATTTACAAATTCTGTGTATCCAAGACTAAAATCCAACATCCTACGAGTTTGGGAGAATTTTGT
This sequence comes from Eudiplozoon nipponicum, assembly GCA_029291075.1. Taxonomy (NCBI): domain Eukaryota; kingdom Metazoa; phylum Platyhelminthes; class Monogenea; order Mazocraeidea; family Diplozoidae; genus Eudiplozoon; species Eudiplozoon nipponicum. The sequence goes on from JAQBSW010003537.1 coordinate 74,671, forward strand.
AACTTCTTATCTGCGCATTATGTGCTTCGTACCTCTGGTACCACAGAATTTTAAATGAATTTTAAATAAATTAGAAATTTACAAATTCTGTGTATCCAAGACTAAAATCCAACATCCTACGAGTATGGGAGAAATTTGTAACTTCTTATCTACGCATTATCGGCTTCGAACCTCTGGTACCACAGAATTTTAAATAAATTAGAAATTTACAAATTCTCTGTATCCAAGACTAAAATCCAACATCCTACGAGTATAGGAGAATTTCGTAACTTCTTATCTGCGCATTATCGGCTTCGAAACTCTGGTACAACAGAATTTTAAATAAATTAGAAATTTACAAATTCTGTGTATCCAAGACTAAAATCCAACATCCTACGAGTATGGGAGAATTTTGTAACTTCTTATCTGCGCATTTTCGTCTTCGAACCTCTGGTACCACTGAATTTTCTCTAGCCGGACAATAGGGAGTCGGTATTGTTTTTCGCTCACAAGCTGAACCCTCTTTGACTGATTGAATCCCTGTAAACACCAGACTTTGTGTGTCGCACTTAACGAAGTCTACTTAAATAAGTGCCAGAATCCATAAAAGCTTTGCCTTTTCGTTATATCTACACACGCGTCCACAAATTGCTGCACAGTCACCAACAAGGATGTTTTTTACTGTGACATCAGTTCTTCACTAAGTAAATAAAGAAGTTCGAATACTGTCTTAGTTCTGAGTGGCATGAGTACTCAAGTTGTGTGCTTGAGTGATTTATGATTTCATTTGGCTGGCAAATGCACCTTAAGCTCAGTTCGCAGCAGTAGTGGTGAACAACCTTTAGCTAGCTGTGTAAATATTGTAAGGCGTTACGCCACATAACGTCGTTGGATTCCAAAAAAACTGTGGGCTGAAATAGATCATGCCGCAATTAGTTATCGATTCTGTGGTTACATCCAGAACTGTAAACGAAACATGTTGCCCGACTGGATATTTATTAATTACCTTGCTCTTGTTGTACCAAACAAGGTGTTTTCATTTACTGTCTTTAATTTTACTCGGAATATTTCGGTTTCTGATTTCGGAAATCTTTTTTCAACATTACAGAAAAAAATTGACAATCATTCAATCAAGTGTTAAATTTAGTTTAGTTTAAAAGGGTCACATTGTTCTTCAATTGCCGTCGGGGCAAGAAATTCTCTCAAGCATCGCAACACTGCTGGGCTCGATGACCTGCTATCGGTCTTATTTAAGGATGGTGGCTATAAAATTAATGGATCGCTGCCTTATTTTTTCGAATTATAGTGAAAGAAAAGACCGCGACAGATTCTTAGGCTGAATGGACTATTATTCCCAACAGAATGAAGGCAACCGTAATTTTGTGTGATAACCATTGTAGCATTTGATTGAATTCTGTAATATATAGATTATTTGATGCGATTATCTTACACCGTCTGAGCGCGTCGCGTGAATCACGTACTAGGGTATGGCAAATCATATTATGTCAAGATCGAGGTTGTATAAATAATAGTTTTACTTTGAGAAAAGTACTTCAACATTAGCATGCATGTTGCTGTCCCACAATAGCCGCCTTTCCCGTCTTCAAGATTGCATTTAATTTATTAGATTACTATAACCTAGGTTGCGATCTTGGAATGAATACCTGACCCATTAAGTGCATACAATTGTCAGTATAAACCAAGAATTGTATAATGTAGAAAAAGGCAATTCATCCAGTAGACCAGTTTCGTCATTATTGTGAACTCATCACGTACTAGCCAGAATTTGCCGCAGACAGGACTCGAACCTGGGTTCGTCTGCTTCGGAATCTAGTTCTCTAGCCACAGCCATCCTGCCCAGGTTCGAGACCTGTCCGCGGCAAATTCTTGCCAGTACGTGATGAGTTCCCAATAAGGACGAAACCGGTCTACTGGATGAATTGCCTTTTCCACGCCATAAAATACTTAGTTTATACTAAAAAATGTATGTACATAATGGGTCAGGTTTTTATATCAAGTTCGCAACCTTGATTATATTAATTATCACTGCCCGCGTGAGGAATTTTCGTTTAACTTAGTAGATCGCGAGTTTTGTACGGTAATCTTGCGAAAAGTTGTATATGGGCTAAATTTGTAAATATTTTTCGTGCTCTCTACACAAAAAGTTCTGATTACATTAGGGTATGTACTGTATTCTCGAACAGCTTAACTTGAAGCATTTGCCTTTGTCAGGTATATCCAACTTCCATGTTTTCGTTTAATTTTTTATTAGATGCCATTATGACCGTTCATACGTTCAGGATGCAGGCTTTGAGGTTCTCACAGAATTTGGATCAGTCAGCCTTGGCTATGCAGATGATATTGTATTCCTATTCTGGAACTGAGATTCTGCCTAATCCACCTGGAACAGATTAATAGTCGTTCTGTTTTTCGTTATGAAATTCGCACACTAAGTGTTAGATTCTACTTCAGGATCATCCTGGACTAGCTCCAACTGCGACCTTCATGTGTAAATCTGGAGGTAGTTGACAGGATCGCATCTCTTGCTAACTGTATTAATAACACAGGCAATAAGAGTGACGTGGTTAATATGAGAATCGCAGACTATATGGTAACATTCTGCAATCTTTGCCACTTACGGAGAAACACCTTAAAGTTACTGTGTACAATGCATATGTACGTGTAGTTTTTAGTTATACGCCAATGAAACTTGGTCCATTAGGATCGACTACATTAGACACTTATAGGGCACTTCACCGCTCTTCTTTGTGAAGCATAGTCCTTGTAGGCTACAAATGCCGAATGAGGAACGCGTGCATTTGTACAGATATTTTTGGATCATATAGCAAGTGCTCCGCGTTAGAAAAACAAATTAAACTCCACCAGTTGGGCTGGCTCTGTCACTTTTGTGTATGTCAGCGCCAGACTGGCGTATGAAGCACGGTGGACAGATTTTGACATGGCAGAACTAGGTGAAGTCAACTACAATCAAATTGAGTAGTACAGTACCCGCTCGTCTTCCAAGATGGGATCCCGTGTGCAACCTAATTCTTGACTGGAAACTGCGCGATGTGGTATCGAATCTATCCCACTGACAATCTTGTTACCTCTTTTCTTATTTAAGCAGAACTAGTTGCGAGGCTTGGTCGTGTTTATGACGCTGTAGTGAAAACCTCAAGGTCGTTGTATTGCCTGCGTCGCCTTAGCTTGCCGTGGATTTGGAGTCGAATCTGTCGTTTTGAGGTCTAGATTGCTTTGTTTCTGTGTTTTACATGGGTTGGTATCTCCATCTGGGTTAGTTGCGTGGCTTGATACATCAGTCGTCTATTAGCATTTTTTGTTTTTTTAATTATTGTAGCGTTATTTTTATTTATATTATTATAAATATTGCATATTTTACTTCCTTTACTGATGGTTATGCAGCAATGAATAACCAACTCTTAAATTCTGTTGTATTGCTCATTGTGGTAGTGATGATGATGATGATGATGATGATGATGATGATGATGATGATGATGATGATGATGATGATGATGATGATGACGACGACGACGACGATGATGATGATGATGATGATGATGATGATGATGATGATGACGACGACGATGATGATGATGATGATGATGATGATGATGATTATGATGATTATGATGATGATGATGACGACGATGATGATGATGATGACGACGATGATGACGATGATGATGATGATGATGATGATGATGATGGTGATGATGATGATGGAAATTATGAATATGCCGTGCTGGAGACTGATATTGGTTTATGTAAGCTTACATTTATGTATGTATGCATGTGTGCCATTTATGGGCCTGGTTGTCTTTAGTAATATTTTATTATTAAAGAATAAGTTTTTGATTCCAACACTCGAAAATCTAAATTTTGTTGTACCTTGCGCAGCGCTGTTTGTACTTTCTTTTTTCCCGCATTTTGCTTGTGTACAGTTGGATTCGGACAATCTGGTTCCAACGTCATTTTCAGACAAACATCATCATCATCATCATGTCCAGCCATAAAGAAGTCCAAAGTGACTAATGTTTCACTGCCATATAACCATAAGGAGTGAAAAAGTATATAAATGAACACAGAAATAATATTTTAGGCAAATTATTAGAGAGATTTACGAGAGAGTGAGAGAGAGAAGGAATACCTAGCTACTATTATTGGGTCCTCGTGCACATCATAGTTCTTGGTTAGAAACCCTTAGCGATATGGCATTGAATCGAGCTCAGTGGCGATCTTGTTGCAGATGTCTAGTAGAATCATCTTCGTAACTTTCTTTTCTTAGTAGTGCAAAGTTAGCTGCAAGGTTTGGTTTGTTTATGACGTGATACAGTGAAATCCGCAAGGAAGCTGTATTGCTGATGTCGCCTTGCCCGAATGCTAACTTGGCCATAATGGTGTTGTGGAGAGGTTTAGTTTGCCTCATTTCTGTGAGTTATCCTGATAAATTTACTCATAGTAGCTAGGTATTCAGACAAACAGCTCATGGGCGGCTTCATAGTGATGAGACAAATGAGAAATCAAAAATTTAGCCGCATAATCCGATTGAATTTTTAACCCGAGTTTTCCTACAAATTAAATGAATGTATTTAAATTCTTAAACTGCCTCTTTATATCGCCTTTTATGAAACACTTAATTGAGTTCAAGTGAGCTTTAAGTATGACCCAAACATAAATATTATTAGGCACGAGGTAAGGCTCTGTTCTACTGTAGCGCAAGAGCAAATTTCATATGACTTTGTCAAGCAGCGTATCTATCTTTACGTAAAATTAACACCGTGTTAATCAAATTATTACGTGATGACACAAGCATGTTCTGCTAAATATTTCAAATCTATCCGCAGGAGAAAGGTCGCTTTCCTATTAAGAATAATCGTACTGCAAACATAGATGCATTACCAAGTTATCTGTTCTACATTTTCTCTCGGTTAAATAACACTTTTTGCGATAATTACGCTGTCGGAATTTTGTGCTACATAATTATAGTTCATGTTCTGTTATGAATATAGGTTCCTGTTTTCTGGTTTTAGATACGCAACATGTATTGATTTCCAATTGACTCAGCGTACGTGCAAGAGCTTGTTTTCCAGCTTATTTCAATGTTCTCACATTAAATGCGCTGATGTTAAAACCTAACCTATGCTTATTGAATGGTAGTTTAATTGAACTATTTTCTATATTTCGCAATCCGATATTGGGCTCTGTGATATGATCAACATTCAATATATTCATAGAATCTAAAAGAGCGTCATTGTTAGTATGAGAAGAGAAAAGGCAAGGAAGAGATGCAGAATCGGAGATGAATGTCTTCAGTAGTTTAATCTCGCCTATCCACCCTGCACAACTCTGCAGATCAAACCACTCTTTCTATCATTATACTTCATATTGCTCATAGTTATATTTGGGCTATAAAAGAAAACTGAGTCGCCCATTCCCGGTGGAAATACTTTTTCTTTCAAGTTTTCCTGCCAACTGAGGCTGATGAGTACTATCTGCCAAGATGTCGGTGCTAAAAGTTTTACTAAGCAACCGAAACCTGCTATTCACATCTGACACGCTTGCTCTTATCCCGTCACTACCCAATTAACACTAAGTGTTATTGCGTAGTTAAAACAAACTCGAGTCTTCACACGAAATTGGATATTGACTATTTTATTAGACCTGGCAAGGTTTATGCTACCATTCTCAGACTGACCAGCTGGTGCTCGTCGGTCGTCAGGCTGGAAATTTCTATGGCTACTGTCCATTTATATATATATATATATATATATATATATATATATATAGTGCGTGTATGTGTGTTTATAATTGTAGGAGTTAGTTTGACATCACACATACGCTATGATTACCGTTAATAGAACCGTTAATAGAAATGAATTATTTATAAATAGGATTAGCCTAGTCTGAAAGAGATTTCCCTCCTTCCTTTGAAACTGTGGCTACATTGTGTTGTTTTTTGCCTAAGCCCCAAACAAATACGTACTGCAACATGGACGTTGTAAAAATAAGCAGCTGGCGGTAGTTTTGTTATGTTGTTCGACGACTGGTTAAATACAATGGGATTGGTGTTTACTTCAAGCTCGCAAACTTGATTTAGAGAATCATTAGTCTTGGCTGAGTATATAAATTCCTTCAATATCATAATATGCCCGAGCCTTAATGCAAACAATTTTGTGAAAAACGAGTGAACTTTGTTCGTTATATACCGTACATTGGTGGTCTGTCTTAATCTTTTCATTTAGTTTCTTAATTAGCTTCATAAAGAGTCGAATTTTTAAATCATGTCTGGCGTAATTTCTTTTCCACTTTCGCTAACTAACTACAATCATTTGCAAGAACAAGTTGTTCCTGCAATTTGATAGTCGTTTTTTACTATCCAGCGTTTGTTAGGATACCATTTTTGTCTAAATTATTCACATAACCTCCGAATCAACAATAAACATATGCATTAAATCACCAAATGAACATTAGTTTTACGAAAAATGCCAAATTTAGACAGCCTAGCAACGTTACGATACCTCGCGACACGCTTTCGCACTGTTGGTTTGTGACAATTCGAAACAAATTAATTTAAATTATTCATTGTGCAAATATTATAGATCCATATAATGAAATCGTATTTGTTGCTATACTTATTTGATCGATTCGTGTGAAATATGTGCCTAAAGCAACACGCTCGCAAACTTGATTTGAATAACATCGAAATTATTTGCAGTGTACATAAATAAAGTTTGTTTACTTCTACTGTGGCAGTTAATTAATAAAATTGTATTTATTATGACACACACGTATACATGCATAAATACAAATATTTATACATTTCCATAAATATGTACGTACGTTCAACCACACAAACATGCATACATACATACACGTTCATAAATAAATATTGACATACGTACATACATACATATGCACACATGCAAAATTATATAAGTGCATACACACATAAATGCATATATATATATATATATATATATATAT